>CCAG010019856.1:0-167823 GCA_001077435.1 Glossina morsitans morsitans | reverse complement strand
CTATTGTGAAACGGGAAGATGATTTTCATTACCAGTTATTAAAGTTAAACTTAACAAGTAAAATATTATACTCCGCTGTGTCCGAATCTTTTGTAACCACTACCTTTATATTAAAATAGAATACATGAATGATGGACAAAATGCCCATGATTTGGCTAGCAGAAGTGTTCTCAATTTACGTTGCACAGGGGGTATGTAATTTGAGCGATGTGGTCCATTCTCAATGTCAACATGCTTGCATTAAGTCGGAATGTTTTTGTCGAAGAGAAGGATGTTTACCACAGTTAAATAAACAGATGGACGGGAAGACGGGAAGAACGGAAATGCTGAAATCGGTTCGGAATTTAATGGGTGAGGGTGAGGGACATATATATTCTATGCGATCTCCGAACTTTTCTTCCGTCTGTTTTAATAAAACGCGAATAACACCATCGATCAGTGTGGGTCTAAAAAGTAATGCTCGACTTTTTGTATAAGACTAATTATTTTTTAACCCAAATAAAAAAAAATCAGTTGTTGGTCCTACAGCAAAAAATTAATTTAATTATCTTTTGGATCGTATAAACTTGTAAACGGTGGTTTGTCACAGTTTACGGCCAGATGTTATATTTGGTTTAGTCACACTTTCTAATATCCCCAGTTTTATTTGTTTGTATATAAACAAAGCCCACAAAAGGCAAGATTAAGAATGCGTTCTAGAAACAGCAAATGTGGTAAAACAATTATCGATTTGTATGAAGGCAGATTAGAAGTAGAATTTAATTAGGTCAAGAAAGATTCCATGCTGAAGCATCCAAAGGAAAGCGAGTGCTATTGTTTTAGTTGCCAGAATGTGCTTAAGTGAGAACTCTGCTGTTCTTCATGGAACTTTTTCCGAAAATTGCTTGCAGATCAGGCTCACTTCTGAATTTGATCAGTGGTTATTAACTAACGTTTCTGAATGTTCCCGAAGCTAAACATTTAAACAACAGATCAGACAACAAGCAGACTAAACGAAATGTTCGGCAGTCGTTGTTAAATCCAATGAAAATCTAATTTTGATAGCGGACTCATATATTCTTGATAGGAAATCTAATGCGTATTTCTGAATATGATATGACATACAAACACAGGACAAATACGTATATGCTGCACATCTTACACACACAAACACAATATCAATTATATTCAAAAGCTAATGTTAGATAGAAACCTAAATTCAACCATACACGAAAGTGCCTTAAATACAAAGTGATTGTTGTTGATGCAAAAGGCAACGACTGCTGCGACAATTCATATCGCGATCATTGGCATTGCCATCGTACAAATTCTTGATCTTTATTCTACTTATGTCATTATCATTACATATGAAGAACGTTCATCCCAAAATATTTATAGATACATGCGCTATTTCTATGATGTGCTGTAAGGAAATTCTTATTTCAGTGAAGTGATGTAAGCCAGATGCGCCCAAACACGCAAACATATATCACCACAAATTTAAAGGGAAATATGGTAAATTTATTCTCGCATTGGTTATTTGTCCGAAACGTATCTACGTAGTCGTTGAGCAGAAGAACGAGAATGAAACTTTCTCTTGTCTATAGCACTCAAGGAAAACGTTCATTCGGAACATGAGCAAAGCACTTGAAATAAAAATACTTTCGATTAAGAAGAAATCCCTAATCGAGAAAACATTACCATTGAACGTCCGCTTTGTTATTCGATTATTAATTAGTGCTATTACGAAGATTATGGATACTTGAAAGAAGATTATGAATGAAACTAAAACTAATCTATACAAACCAATGGGCAAAGTAATCAAGGTAAGAAAACAGTAAGTAGAAGCACTATAACGAGCCACGGTCCACCATTAAATACCCTATACCAGATTGTTTAACACGGTTATTCATATGATGATTTTTCAAAATAAGGTGTTGCATTTGAAGTGCTCGGAAAAACGCTCTACTCCCAAGCATTGTCAATAGCGTTCGTCCTTGGGCTAAAAGGCATCAAAACATCTCAAAACATCTCAATTTGATTTAAATCGCTTCAGAAAGTGATTCTGAATCGACAGGTATAGTAAAGGGTGTGTCCATGTCGAGTCCTTGTAGGTGTCAATGTGCCCTTGTATCACAAGAATGTTACAAACACAAAGAAAAATTTTATGTAACAAACCTTTTGACCGTAGACTTAAAACATTCTGTTTTTAATAAAACACAAGCCTACACAAAACTTTATAGTAAACACTTCTAGATTTCCCAGCAATTTTTCCAATGCCTATTATATTCTCATCTATTTTGCTTTTGTGTTCCAACTTTACTTCACTTTATAAGGTCGAAGAAAAATTTCCCCCTAGTTTTCATTTTTTTATTTTTCCTAAACTGTATTTTTTAAATAAAACACTTCTCACTGAGGTTGACCCCCGTAATTCAACTACAAGTTTAAATGAAGAGGTAAATATTTCTGGGCTGAGAAAACTTAGTCTCACAGACAATTATCATAACATATATAATATAGTCACCCTTAGGATATATTTGTACTCTTCAATCTTTATCCTTTCGTCTATAAATGATCAATTCTTTGTGTACTATAGAGGAAGCTATAACCAGGTTATGCACTTTATGCTCATACTTGTGTTCCTCATAGCCTAAGCACCCGTGTTATCTTTCTATTTAACGTGCGTCTCACAACCATACACATATACATGTATGTTTATGTAAAATATTGCGCGCTTCAATCAACTTTCCGAAAGAGATGTGAACGTAAGATAATCATAAAAATAATTTAGTAGCGATCCCTATTGAAAAATGGTGCAATGGTGCAAATGGTGTATCCACATATCGTTTTATTTCGATCTTGCTTTCTGGTATTTGTGGGCGGGTGGACGAACTGATTTAACAGGGTTGTGCAGTTTACCTTAAGAGATTAATAAAAAAAAATTTGAGAAAAAATATATTGAAATCTAAATAAACCGGGCTATGTAAGGTTGTGCATACATTTGTATATTTCGCTAACTAATCTAAGTACACAAACATAAACATACGAAAAAAGCATCAGTGGAACTGTCATCCAAATACCACAGCCTTCATTACTCTTTATATTTCTATTTTTATTAATTTCTCGTTTGTACAAGGAAGTACGAATGTGACAAGCCGGAGAGTTCATTTTCTATTATCTTCTTTTACGAAGAATTTATGTTTGAAGCCGCAGCAAGACAACTAAACTATTTTTAGAAAATTCTCGTGTCTTATTACATAATTAAAAATAATAAAATTATATATCCGGGATGAGCAGAGGTTAAGTCGACTGGATTTACATACGAGCTTCTTAGAGTACTAACTGGAAGAAGAATTATGTTCGAATTTTAAGCGCTTTTGCCTCTTTCTGTTCGAAAGTTTTAAAACAAAAACCTCCCATTATTATTGTATAGATGGGCAGGTGGAGAAAATTGAATTGGTCCTGCATTAACATCATGTATATTTCGAGAGTGCGACATATATATCTGAGGGCTGCAGACGCAAGGGCAGATATCCTCATCTTTAGTTTATGGATATAAAAGTGACTAAACAAGTAAAACACAATCGAGTTCTGATGTCCAAAGTGCCTAAAATAGTGAAACCAGCAATTTTTAAAACTTCTCCCGACAAAAACAAATAAGACAAAGTTTAACAAAATATTCAAGTCATTGATAATAGATTACCTTTCCATTACTTTATAAAACTACAACTCATCACTTCATTCGTATTCGTATTTAATAGTAAGGAAAAAAATTGGTCTCCTCTTGTAGACATAAGCAAACTCGACCAGAATTGTCCACAAGAAAGCTTAGCGTACGGTCATCGAAATCGGTTCAAATTACTTGCTCTGAACCGGGGTCAGAAAAACCTCTGCTCTGATAGGAGATATAAACTTAATTTATTTAATAATCCATTGTGAGTGAACGTTCCTGCGTTCGGTTATACATAAGGTTGAAAATAATGTCCCCGTTGCGTTCTGCGCAAGCCATGTACAATTCCCCATCGAAAACTTGTTGAGATCAAAACATTTTTGCCTTAATTGTACGATTGTTGCTGCTCCCCATCAAGACTGCAGTTATTGCTACGTCCAAGAGTTGCATAATAATACAAAACGTGCCTCCGAGGTACTTGTATTCGTCTTGCGCTGCTCCACGATTTAATCAATCATCCTAACTCCTATTAATGCTATCGTTATAATATATAGAAATTATAGAAATAGTTCTCAAAATATGAATGCGAAGATCCGATTACCTTACATCTTTACCATAGACAAATAAACCCTCCAACTCGCATTTAAGAAATTTTTCAACAGCATTTCCAAACGCTTCTCCCCTTTAAAAATAGACTCTGAAGAATGAAGCTGTGCACGGGAGCCAAAGTCATATATTGTATATTTCAGTTTTATATCTCAATTTCTGCACTTATTTCTTTTTTACAACTGACGAATCAAAATTCTCAATTTTTAACCTCCACGAATATCTTTCCGAAAATGAGATCGACCTATTCTTCTCATCTAACAACTTTAAGAAAATTTTGAAACTTCGGCCATATATTAATCATACGTCGGTAATGTCGACAAGAAAAAAGATTAAAGTCGCGACTGTTTGCTTTTTCACGTTTGTCTAATGAACGAACGTTAACTTTGTGTTCACAGGCACAATCATGTATACATATTTTCGCATTTCAACATGAATGCGAATGCATGTACTTTTAAGCTCAAATAAATGTGCACTTAAGATTCTGAGAAACAAGTGCTGGTTAATAATCTCTACAGTATAGTAACATATTTCCAATGCAATTGCATCATAATGCTAAAAAGCGATGACAAAACTTTATGAAATTTGATTCGAAATGTAGTTGCGCTACTCTTTCTAATAAATAATTTTTCAATCTTTTTCTACTCTGAACGTTGAATACTTTGGTGATACTTTATGTGCTAAAATCATTTGTCTTGCGTTTCATCGTTAGGACAAAGGATAACTAGAAATTTAAATAAATAAAAAATTCTCAATTGTTATTTGGAAACTTGCAACTTGCAAATGCGAATAAGTGTATTTAATAAACATTCTGCATTGATGGCCTGACAGTCATCTGCTTGATATACTATTTATGGCGTTCATGATTATGGCAATAATTCTTTGGTTCCAACATGAACGTTAACCATGAATTCAGTGCAGTTGCTTTTATAGCTTCGACTTTATATATACGTACAGAGTGAGGACTCCAAGGAATGCACTTTCTAAATAACCGTTAGATTGTAAGTTTGTTTAAACAAACCATCTATTTACGTATGTTGTTGGCTCTGTTCACCAAACATTATATTAATTATTTTTTAAATAAATTACTTACTAAAATACAGCCAAATGCGAATAAAAAGCAAGTGGGAATGTTATATTCGACGGAGGGGGAATCTCGCATACACACCGCTATGCTTTTCGCGTTGTTTCGCAATTTTCGTTAAAAAAGACAGACTTGCGTTCAGTTGACGTTCCACTACTCGCTTCTGCTCTCACCAATTTGGCTCATTTTCAATACCAATCTGCATGCAGAAACTTCCAATGTTTCTACCAAATTTGAACTCGATATTTCATATTTGCGACGAGGAGTGTGCCACCAAAACACCATACAGCCGGACAGCCATAGCTAAATCAACCCAGAGTTTCACGCTGATCAAGAATGTTTTATAGGGTCTCCGAAGCTTCTCTTTGGGTGTTACGTACATTACGGAAAAAAGCAAAATAAATATACCACCATCTTACAGTGGTGGGTGTAATAATGAACGAATGCTTTATTAATAACTTGTTATATTTTAAATATTTACAATGTAGAGAACGTTCCAATTTTTGCCATGTTCAGCAATTCACATATTTTCAAAATTTGTCTGCAGGAATGAACCGTGCGCCAGCCTTCTGCTTAACACATGCAAAGCAGAATCTGCCGTTAAGTAATTTACACAATCCTCAATACACCTGCCTATGAGTAACAAAATTGTTGGGTAGAAGATAAAAAAAACAACTATGCCCAATCGATTGAACGCACGCGAGATTATAAATATATGTAAACACTCACCTAACAAACCTTTTTTTATACGCAACTGATGAAAATTATGCTTTTTGGTTAATTTTTGAATTTAAAATAACTGAGGTAAGGTGAATAACTCTAGACCTAACGTAATGTTCCAGAAAATGACTGATGACTACATTTTCGACTATCAATAAACAAGAAAACAACTCTATACGAGGTGGGTTCAAAAAAACAGCATTTTTAGTTTTTCCCGAAAAATATTTATTTTGTCTCCTTCAAAGTAATCCCGCTTAGATATAATACACTTGCCCCTACGCTTTTCCAATCCTCGAAGCATTTCTGAAGTGTGTTTTTGGGTATAGTCTTGAGTCCTTCCCGCGATGCCGTCTTTATCTCCTTATCGTGGCAAAATTTCGTCCTTCCATGGGTCTTTTCCGATGATTATGGTATTGTTTTTGTCACAAGCAATGACGTTTAAGCCGACCATGCCCAAAACATTCCAACAAATTGCATAACATAAGCCAACGGATATGCTCAAATCTTCAGCAACTTCTCCAATAGTGACTCGTCGATTCTCCATAACAATTTTTCTCACTGCATCCAAATTTCCATCGGTTGTTGACGATCTCTAGTGTCCAAAGCGAGTGTCGTCATTAGCATCTTCTTGGCCTTCTGTGACAACTGCGACTTCTTATAAACATTTTTTTCGCTCAAAGTAGACTCGGCGAATACCACCGTGAACATTTTAAGTGGGTTGGAGCACTTAATTTTGTTTTCACAAAAAATTTTATACAAATTCATTGATGTATTTTTTTCGATAGCAAAAAATCGCCAGTCACACCAAAACAAGTCTAACCTTACATAACAAAAAATAAAAGTTCGATAATCCAATGTACGTAGCCCATTAAATTGGAAGAGTCACTTCTTTTTGAACGCCCCTCCTATAGTCAAAATTCACTTTACGCTAACAATGAACATCCATGCGATTAAATAATATGTATATCGTTAAACTTGAGAAGGAAAATTGAAACGTAAAGCGTACATTCCCAGTTGACATCCTCAGACTAAGTGTAGCTTTTTCGATACTGTATTTGTATAACTTGCAAACATATTGCAAATCTAAAATATGCTCTTTGACAAAGAGTACATATAAATATCTGAGCTAAACAAAAGATGGAAACCGTGGATCATCAAATCACCTAAAAGGATTCATAAGTTCACTCACAGCACAAAGCTTTTGCAAAATTATGTCTCCACCTAGCTTGCGTAATGCAATGTTTCGAATTTGTTACATAACATGTTATGGTCGAATACGTTGTATTATTTGTACGAATATGCTCCACTTTGATTTAAGCACGTCAGCATATAATATATATTAGAATAAGTTTGTTTATAAGAGCACATTTGTTTATATTCATTAACTTATGCACTATTTAACCGTAAAAAATTGAGCCGTTTATGCTTTCGCAGAACGAGTTGCAGCATAGTGTTCAAAAAGTACAACAAGCAAATTAAGAACGTCGCATGCAAAAAAAATAAAAATAATGAAAAATGGCAGGTTTACAAGGATTACACGTCGACCATTTCAATATTCTTATACGACAATTTCTGTACATATATCCCTATATGGATACTTAATTTGTGTTTGCGCTTTGACTAGCGCGGGTAAGGTATTAGATTTTGTAATATGTGCCCTTAACCTTCAAACACCAAATGGAATTTTAATACTCGAAAATACGTCGATATGTAAAATCACTTAATTTTTGCATTTGTCTCTCGGGTATTATATGTGTTGTATATGCATATCAATACCAAAGCGTAGCAAATCCAGCTCTTCGTCTGCTAAGGTAAGCGTGGAGAAGATATATGTAATCTAGCATTGATTTCTAAAATTTCCTTTTTCTCTCTTTCTTTCTCTTTCTCTTTCTCTTAAAAGAAAAAAAAATGAAATTATTGATAACTGAACACTTCCCAAAAACAGGAGAAGATGCGAAAATATTTATTTATGCCTAACGCGCTTATCTTCTCTTATGTCTGAAACTGCATATCTCGGAAATTTCTAAGGTCTGAGATATATTTTTGTTTCAGAAATATTCTCTGTCTATACCAATCATCCTTAATAAATCTATAGTCGACTTCAACATTGAGCATCACTCTTATTTGCATATTAAACGCGGATGTAAAGCGACGAAATTTAACTATTTTTTTGTCCTGACTAACAATTAATTATTCAAATACTTTTAAATACGCTTCAAATATCTGATGAAGTTTCAATTAACCCAAAACCGCTGTTCGCATTCAGTGCGATGCATGTATGCTTTATGTGCTCTCCATATCCATCATAATTTATGATATACAGGATATTCTTTATTTTATCTTAAACCATTTAAGAAATTTATGTACTTTCACATTAAGCCCCGATAGATGTTGGCGTTCTCAATATTTCATAGCATTTGCAACTCAAAGAGCATCAAATTCCGACTTCACTTAAGCATGTCAATGTGCCACGGTGTCTGTCCATCAATCTGCATAATGTCCGTGGTAAAATGAAGATACCAGTTTCAAATTTGGGTCAAAGGGCACGCTCGCACTACACCGTAAGATGAGAAAACCTCTGCTTGGTATTTTGGTCATTACTCGCAAACTGCAACACTAACATTTGCTTATTCTGTTTTAATACAAAAAGTGGTGGATATAAAAGATTCGGCCATAGCTAAATATAATTTTCTTGTTTTAAAGTGCATTGGTACTATTCTGTTACGAGAAAGACTATATCTTAAGAAACGATATATATAAATAGAAAATTTCTCCGTCAATTGTGCATGTTATCTATTTTTGTCCTTCGCTGTCATCGTCCACTTGAAAAATACTTCTTTTCGTTTTTAGGAAATTGATGCCCTTTCATTAATGCCAGTCTGTGAGTCGATGTGTAAAGATTTCTACTACAAGACTCGTACGCAATAGCAATAAAAATTGAAAACTTTCTTTGTTAAGCTTTAACTAATATCTGAATCGAGTTTGAGAGTCATACGGTCACTAAGAGGCTCTTCTTTTGCTGGTCTGAAGAGTTTGAAAGATAGACAACAGACAGCTTAAATTTTTTTTTTTAGTTTACGAATTAATTTTAAAAAAAATTCGTACACTTAGGATTAATTCCAATCCCCGTCTATAAATGTTTCAATAAGTCAAGTAAAGCTCCTAAGCATAAGCATTTCACAGATATATTCCAAAGCGTTATAAACCCACATACAATACAACCATAGACGAATCAATGTAGTGCTCTTCCCACTTTAAGTAACAATTGAAGAGGTAAGAGGGAAAATTTTCGTGGCCACCAATAACTGAGATCTTTCGCAGTCATTGTGTGCAGAAAAATACTTTCTTTTAAAGTCTTTTATTATGCGGATAATTTAGCGAATATTTTCTTAAAATAACAAAGACAAAACAGGATATCGAACGCAGCATAAAAAATAGGGTGAAAATTATTGTGTCTAACAATTAAAACAAAGTGTATATAGCATTCAAAAAGTGATGCCAAATGGTATTTTTCCGATTATAAAACGTTATTGGAAAAAGTCGACAGCGAAGGAAATTATGAAATTTGACAAGAAAGAATTACTCCTGCAGTTAAAAGCTACGCTACGGGCCTGAAACATACATAAGTATCCTTAAGGCACACAACATATGCATCTTCTTTTAATGGTTTAGTGGGGAGTGTGAAGTGCGCATATAAAAAATGTAAATGAAAAGCATTACAAGGTCTACAATAAGGTTTCTCTGGTTTCACTTATTACCCCTGCAACGACAACAATGATTACATTGTAAGAAAGTTAACTCTCACCCTTATCCTTCCTTATCATCAGAGGGGCTGCTTAAGACGGTTGAATATGCATTTGCAGCAAAAATATCAATTTCTATGGGAATTAGATATAAATATGCTTAGGCCTGTCTGCAAATATACACGTTTGCTTTCTTAAAGAGAAAATTCTATAATCGTATATGCCCAGGCAGAGCAGCACCTATGGAAAATAACGATGCCGTGAAAATAAAACCATCTGAATGGATCATTTGACGCTTAACTATTTATTTTTAGGAAATATTCAGTTTTTAAAATATATTGTGACTGAGTCAGTATTTATCCTCGAAATAGCGAAGTTATAGACAGATTTTACAAAGTAACACAAATCATTACGAATCATGGGTATGTGACTAAGAGTCCGAAAATGAACAAAAGCTGACTGAATGCATTTTCCAATAAAACTCACTAACAAGTCCGTTGCTTTCGATGAAGTTCCCTACGCCTGACAATTTATAGTTCCCCAGATCAACGCAATCTTTCAAATATTCGCACGAACATCTGGGTTTTGAGGCATTAAAAAATCATCCAATGTCCACCAGCGAATGCATATTTGGCACGTAATAGCAACAACGATTTTCAAAGCCGAGAAAGATGGATTATTGAAAACAAACGATCGATTGCCGGGTAGAATTCTTTGAGACAAAGTAAAACCTTCTGAAAGGGAAAAATTGTTTTCGTCAATTCTAAATAATAATACTAAATAATTTTGATTGCTGTACAGATAAGAAAAGAATTTCATATTAGCTAGTAAAGAGAAACAGTGACGGTGCTTTAGATCGTGAGATTGTATACATAAAAGCATTGAGAATTCGCGTAGATGTAAATATATAAACATTTGAGCAAAAATTCAGCAAATTTATTAACGATTTTAAGCGGGTTATATTTTAAAAAAATTCACTAACGTAAAATTGCTTTCTGTGGAAAATAATTAAAATTTCGCTGATCGACATGGATTAAAACCGCGGTAGCACGTACAAATCTCCTCAAAATTTAGCACACGAAGATGAGGCATCTGAGAGAATGACATGCACCCAAGAGCGTACATTGACAACATTCTCTTTCCGACCATATGCACACACTCAACTTCTCAACAGTACGTTAAATACATCAATAGTTTTATAATGCTTACCCAATTAAATCTTATTATGACTGAATATTGGTGGGTAATAGAATTTAAAGCGAGATACATTCAATGGATTTAAAAGAGAAAAATAGAGCTGTGGGTATTCTGTGTTTATATGCGAGTTCTACATAAAGTGAAAAATAAAATATAAACAATTCCTATCCCTACGCAGCCAACACATAGAAGCGGTCACGTTACATTTAAATTTCATTTAATCACAAAATTGATTTTCTGTGAACGAATAATAATCGAAAGCATTTTATATTTTATGTTTTGTTTTAATATTTAAGGAACTTCATGCAATCGCTGAAAATAGTCGACAGTCTAACTGAAAGCCTAAACGGAGACCTAAAATTGCGTATTTTACTTAGCAGAAAGATTGAAGATTGTCACAGTATGCACTAAAGTGTGCCATTTCCATATTCTGAATTACAAAAAGTAACCGTCTATTTAAATGAAATAAAACAATGCGTAATGCTTTAGTTGTCATGCGAACTAACAAGTACACCATATATACACCATATATATCTTATATATCTCGTTGAAGGATATGTGAGACCGGCAGCTTTTGTAATATTTGAGAAACCACTTGAATTTGATTAAATAAACGAAACTTTAATCAAACGCTCTCGTTATTATGTTATTATTCGAAGATTGCAACAGAAAGTTCATAAACTGTTTTCACGGAAAAATAACAATGTTGTAAAGTGCAGCCACCGCTTATAAACCGTTTGGAGCGAAGCTTTCGTATTAAAGTGCTTATCTTGCAGAAGTCCTAAAAATTCTGTTTTTAACGAAGCATTACGTGTAACTTAAATGTCTTAATTTTCTAATTAGCGTAATATAAATGTTTTTTCTTTTCAATGGTAACGTTCCGGAATATCCGCTACAATAAAGGTAAAGTATGAATTGAGGTTGATATTAAAAAATTTTTTGCCATAGACGGATATTGTCGACCCATCGATGGCATGACAATAACATTGCCAGACTAAGATGCTGAATGCAAACATATAATTCAAGCACGATAATGGGACTGCTGAAGCTTATGCTTCTTTGCCCACTCTTGTTGTTGTTGCTTTGTTATCATCTTCTTCATCATTTTTTTACTCACGAATTATATGCTTTCATTTTTTAGAAAATTCATGAAACTGTTTTTAGCAAGTTAAAACTCTGGCGATGAAAAAATAAAAAAAAAATGTTATTGTTTACCATCAACGCTTGTTAAAAACCCGTATAACAAATTGGTTTCGAAGATAAGAGATACAAATAAAAAACACACTTTAAAAGCTACTTTGTCTGAACACAATTACGTCAACGCTTTTCTGTCACTGTCTTGTTACTGGTCATCATTATCTGTGCTATTTTCTTCTACGTACATAAGAGGAACTAAAGAAGAAAGAATTTATAAAACTAAGGTACCAGTGTTTAACGCTGTACTTACGAACTGTAACCGTTTTCGGATCATAATCACTAACGCTCCTTTCCACCGTAATAATTTTATTTTGAACAACTCGTGCACGTTCACCTACAATCCGCAACTCTTTATGCAAGTCTGCAAATATATCGCTGGCTATCAACACTAAAGAAGCCAGCTGACGTAACGCATTGCTAAGGGTGATATTGCTTATCGAATCAAATTCGTGTCCGGCAACAATTACTGCAGCAGAACGGCTTTTCGATATTGCACCTATGCTACTCATGCAATCTTTTGTTGCGGACGGAGAAAATGAAGTGTGTTGTGAACGAATTGGTGATGTTGCTGAGGATAAAAATTCCACATGTTCTTTCAATTTTTTAATAGGAATTTGAGGAGTCGGAAACAATGACGAATAGACGTTATGCTTCGTAGCGTCACTAGCGTTTAGGTAACAACTAGAGGAGCAGCTGTTGTTGATAATTGCGCTGGTCGAATTGTCGGTGATATCGATACCAAGTGGAGATATTCTTTGGGTTTCTACACCGTTAGCGTGCACAATGACTTGGGTTACTGGAGTACGCGCTTCGTTTGCTTGCACTTCCAAATGAACACCATTCTTGACATTGACCCTATAGGAAACTGTCTCCGCGGTCAGAGCAATGGACTCACGGGTGCTTTTTTCTCGGTTATTAACAGAGGAATCTTTTACATGATGCAATTCATTCAACGGCTGCTTTTTATTTGCGTAATGCTTGTGTTGACATTTGTCGGCAATGCAATTGAATTTTGTTGTTTTATTACCGGAAGCGGATATAAAGCTACAAGCTTGGGCAATATGCACCGGTTGCACTACGCGTTGTACAAATGGCATTTTTGAATATTTATATACATAAATAGCAATACGTATATTTATACATATGTATTTTGTATTTTATTAACTATTGTTAAATTTAATAATGCACCATAATTTAAATAATCACTATCCTTTTTCTTTTATATTAATGCCATTATACACCTTCTTTAAAATTCAATATCGTTTATTATATTAGATATTTCTGTAACATATATACGCCTAGATAACAGATTTTTCACACCTATATAAGCGCACACATACATTTGTTTTTAATATTAACTTACTAAAAGGCAACAACAATAGCAAAAAAAAAAAATTATAAAAACCGGTATGACCACTTTTTATGCTCGTCCGTAGATTCCCAGTCGCATAAGAGTAAAATAAGAGATTGCTCGCTTTTATTTTTTATTTGCTCTTTTATTCTTTTCGCATTAAGTCTCCGCTTCACATTTACTGGTTTTTCTTCACGTATCACAATTTGAATGGTAACTAAATTCCTTTAATTAATGACGATGAAACGATGACGATCTTGCACTTAGAACCTGATTTAGATTTTACTTAAACCATCGCCTTAATTTCTTTAAACATCTTTCATATTTTAATACAGTTTGCTTTCTTCCGCCTTTATTTGTACTTCGCATTTTACAGGCACAAAAAATATAAATCTATGTAATGTCCGCACTTTTCAATTTGAAAAAGATATTTCATTCATAAATTATCTGAAACGAGATCTTTTTATTTCTATGCAAATTCTCTTTATGCACGAACTAAAAAGCTGACACAGCTGCTTAAAATTTGCTCAAAAGCAACAAAAGTAGAACGCCGCTCTCACTACACACTTCATACTTGCACTAATACTTAACGAATAACGAATCACGAATTCACACACAGAATTCAAATGCGACTTTGCTTCACAAAACTTCATGGCACACAGAGATGGTAGTAAAATCTTCTGTTGTTGATTTGCTGAGTAGTAGAAGAAGAAGACATAAAATACATCTGTGATTATACAACTGAAACACCTGATTCGTAAACATATGTTAAAGCAAACTTCTTCTACTATTTTTCAGAAACCGCGGTGAAAGCATTTTAAAGTGGAAAATAATTTTTATTATTTATTTCGGAAAAAGTGAAAATTAAACCCTTTTATTTTTTCTGTTTTGAAATGTTTAACTTTTTATACCCACCACTGTAAGATGACTCATGTTATTTGTTCCCAAAATATATGTAACACTCAAAAGGAAGCTTCAGAGACCCTAGAAAGTATATATACAGTATTGATCAGCGTGAAATTCTGAGTTGATTTAGCCATGTTTCTTCCTCTGTGTGGTCTGTGTTTTTGACACTCTGCTGGTCGCAAAAATGAAGATATCCACATCAAATTTGGTGGAAGCGCTGAAAGTTTCTGCTCGTAGATGAAGCGTAAACTGAACTCAACTCCGTTTTTTTTAATAAAAATTTGTAAGTTTTTCCTCGTCACTCGGAAATTATTAAAGTTAGAAGACAAAAATTTTCCACAATTACTTTATGAAACTGTCTAATCTTTACGTGCAAAAATGGAATAAATCGACCGTGCCCACACAAAGTTACAAGAAATTAAATTTTGTTTTTTTCACTTTTTTGAGGTTTTATGTTTATGTATCATAAGGCAGACAAGACTACTTTGCGTAGTCCTCAAATGAAGATATATATGAAGATATATTATCTGCATAAAAATGGGTTAATTCTAAAATCGATATGGGGAGACACCCCGATTACTTTTTCCTTAATAATACCAGCGATATAGGTATCAAATAAAATAACTTGGAGAGTAAATTATGATAAGCATAGTGATGGGTATGCAAGATTCAGCCCCCGCCGTATATAACTTTCTTACTTGTTTTTATATTACATCATTATTATAATTTTCATTATTCTTTATTGCCAATTGCACAGTCAATTGAATTAAAAGTCGTAGGTTTGGTCTGTGATAAATGTTGTCTCAATATACGTAAAGAACTCTCAGTATACAAATGAGCGCAGCATTCCTGTCTTATACGACTACATACATTTATTGGGATGTTAACGGAAACAATTTCTCTCAAAATATTCGAAAGACTCCTCTTTATAATTGTCATTGTTATTGTGCTTTGATTATACAAATTCAGACTTTTCTCACTGTGACGATCAAAGAATTTGTTGGAGCTTACCTTTGTCTAATTTACTTATTTATATGTTTATAAATACAAATGACGTTATTAATGTGAATACTTATAATAAATATTTATAAATAAATTATTATCTTCAACATTATATATTTTCGAATGTAATTATAATAAATAAATTTTAAAAGCTTATAATGAAAACAAAAATTTGCGGTTTTCCATTCCACCTTAAGATATCGCGATAGGCGCGTTGTCGATTGTTTTAAATGGCCACCTCCCCTGTAGGCCTACACCATTGAACGGAGAGTATGGTAGAAAAAGTATGGACGAAATGCTTGCATTAAAGATCTAAGTTGGTTAGTGATTTAGTATCGTTTCGAACGACATAAGTGTTTAACACATGGTCAAATGGTTATACCGAATTTACCGACCCAATGGCATTTAGTAAGATAACAAGATTGAAGACGGTAGCTTTAAAGGCGCTACACTGAAGAATGGCGATCATATTGTTGCGCTTACTGGCAGATGTTTACATGCTAATGATCTCTAGAAAGCACACACTGGAAAATGTACGTTTGAGTTAAAAAGACACTTCTCTAATCAAATACAATGGCCCGTTTGTTATTATATGGAGAAATGCGTTGAAGACATTTTCTATGAAAGCTAACGAAGGCTATTGACCGCCGGCAATGTCCACAAACCTGCTGTAGCAACCTCAATGATTTACCCAAAGAGCAAATAACAACGCCGAATTTCTGTGCTGTAAAGAAAACATTCGTGTAGATCAAGGCTCACCTTTCATAGAAATAAGAATATTTATTTTAATATAATTTGTTTATTTATTTAAAATATAAAATAAAAAAAAGCTCTTGCATTAAAATTTTTAACGTCAGGTATATCCACCTGAGTAGCCGAGTAGGCAAGACTCTCAATTAACAATTCAATGGTCGTGGGTTCAAATCTCAAGTGCGGTAGAGTTTTTAATAAAGCCGAAAGCCATAGATGGTGCTAGCGCTTTAAGACTTTTTTAGCCTTAGAATTTATTCTCTGCCTAAATTTATAATAATAATAATAATAATAATAATAATATCAGGCATAGGTGTTTCAATTATAATTCAATTTATAATTCATTTCAATTTACAGTTCATTTGAATTGAATTTAAGCGTAAGTAGAATAAAAAAATATATCATAGGAGTTTGAAAAATTAATCGTTTTATTATATTATTTCTCGTATTTGTATTTTTGTATAAAAATTGTTTTTGATTTTTATTGATCTCAAAAATGGACTTGCTGCTATAAATAGAACATAGTCTCTCTGCTGTTGTAACATGTGGCCGACTGTTTACAACTGTCTTTTGAATTCTCTCTTTGGTTTGTAAACAATTTCATAATTCTTTTTTTTAGCTCCCCGAATTCGCTATACCTCCTTTTGAATTCGCTATACCTCCCTGAATTCGCTATACCGCACTGAATTCGCTGTACCTCCCTTTGATTTGTAAACAAGCCTCTGTTAAGCATAAAAAATAAACCATTCCATAAATCATTCCAGTAATAGGTTTCGTCGCGTAAACATCTTTCTCTCACTCTGTTATAGAAGAGGCAGTAAATAATCTCCCTGTTTTGATGTATCTTATACTGTTTTATAAGGATTTTTATGCTAATTCATATTATTATGGTAACAGAATACATCTAGTTATCATTTCATTCCGTTGTGTAATATTATTTCATTCTGTCTTGCTATTTGCACGCCTTCATATCATGGTTGATTCAATATTATTGTATCACTAGTCCGAGCAAAAATATCAAATCTTGGCAACTCTTAACAACCAAATAATTTTTGGCTGCAATAATTAAACACGGTTAAATATTTGTTTATAAGATTTTCCAATAGAATAAAAAAAAAGCAAGCGAATGCCGAAATATTATTGCGACTACTGTGACACCTACTTAACCCATGACTCCCCGTCGGTGCGAAAAACACATTGTACAGGGCGAAAGCATCGTGACAACGTTAAATTCTATTACCAAAAATGGATGGAGGAACAAGCGCAACATTTAATCGATGCCACTACAGCCGCATTTAAAGCTGGTAAAATTACTCAGAATCCGTTTACCAGTGGCGTTCCACCAAAACCTGGAGTAGCCATACCTCCTCCGAACATGGCAGCACCACCAAGGCCTGGGATAATACCGGGAGCGCCGGGAATGCCACCAATGATGATGCCAGGAGCCATGCCGCCGCCTATGATGAGCATGAGGCCACCTCCTCCAATCATGGGACCTATGGGACCTATGATGGGCCCGCCACCTCCATTAGGTACATTGGCAGGTGTCCGGCCGCCTACTATTATTAACGGCCCGCCTCCAAAATAGCAATAAATAAAAAAATCTTAACAAGTATATAAAGTTAAAGAGTATTTGATTCTTGTTTTTGCATCTTTTAAGTGGAAAAAAAACGTATTTCAAATATATGGAAGTAGCAAAATTTCTTAGTAAAAAGGAAAAAGAAGCGAAGCACGCTCGGACACGGATCTATGATACTCACTGATTAACATTTGGTTGCTCACTTAACCTAGTGGCCCAAAAATAATTTTAAGGATAGACACGATAATGGTGATCAGGAACTTTTCCTAATATATTAAAATATGTGTATATATAATGTGATTCTATATAAAAATATGTAATGGACAATAACAAAACTACACATAATTTCATACTTTTAGCTGTTGTAGAAACAGATGGATTTTGGAATTCATTTTAGCGCTAAACACCGTCGAATTATTGATTACGATTGATTAACCACAGCAAATGCGTTATTTCGGTTTAACTTTTCATAGGATTTTTTATAAACATAAAACGCGAAATACGTATTTTCAGAAATCTATTATGAAGAAAATGTCGAGGATATGTCTTATAAGTTATGGCAGGCATGTTGGATTGTTATAAACGCTTATTTCGACGAAAAGGGACTGGTGCGCCAACAACTAGACAGTTTCTGTTTCAGTGCTTATTTGAATGCGACTAAGTAGTTGTTACAGTAAATTCTTAAACGTCAAAGTATGTCCCGTATTACTTTTCAATACTCCAAAGCGTTACTCAAAATCAATTCTCTCCCATAATTAGTATGTCTGATGAAAATGATGATAGCATGCAGGATTCTGAAACTGAACAGGACGATGAGACGCCATTTCTTGCATCAATGTCTGACGCCCCTTAAAATCAGATCTTGACTTCCTCACTATTACTACAAGCACTCAATTGCAAATATTTGCCCCTTCGTCACGACTTCGAATCCCTTTTTTTGTCTTTATGATCTTAAAATTGAATTTATATGAAAAAGGCTCTTATGCAGTTGAATCTTATTTAATTAAATTCTATCATTGCTTATTGCTAATATTGTGTGAAAGTTAAACATAAAAACATAAACCATTTACGATTCACATTCGATCAATGATTGTTTCCGCAACTTGTATTGTTAATATAGAAACGCTTTTTATACAGCAATGATGAGAAGGTACTTTTTATTCAAATGATAGGGGCTTCCATCTTTCGATTATTTCATTTAATATTTACAATTTCTATTAGATTTATTCTGCAGTTTGTAGACTGAAAGTTAGTTAGTCGTCTAGGGAATGACTTTTGCTCGGCGAGACCAGCACAGCTTGAGCTTGTTGTTGAGCAAAGGCGGCGTTAATTATGTGATTTTCAGAACGTCTGTACTCAGTGCCAATTTGTTCCAAGTCCAAATCAGCATTTAAAACAATGACCTTAAAATTGAATTGAATTCACAAGCTCAACAAGGAAATATATGTATATATGAATGAATGTCAATTAAAATTGGGTACTTACTTTTGAATTGTAGCCCTGATTAGCCATTAGCCAAATTTCATGTAAGTCATGCAATTCTTGTAAGTACTTTAAGGATATATTACACTCTTCGGAACGGGCCCTCTTTTGTATGCGTTTATATACGATGTCTGGAGATGTACGCAGGTAAACTTAAAAAAATAATTGATATTTTAGTAGAAAACAAATGTTGGATCTCCAATTAAAGTACGTACACGTATCCTAAGTTTAGAATGCGATATGGGTGGCGTTAAATGGAAGGTTAGGAGATAAACCTATTCGAAACAGAACATTTCTAAACCAACTTACAAGGCTAAGCAAATAAGACAATGATTTTTTCAACAATATGTAAAACAAGAAAGTGCATATCCGAAAATAGACCGTAGATAAGTGTATCTTATAATGTCATTAAACAAACTATTATAAAAATGAATTTACCCAATCTATACTCAGAATCATAAGACGAACGAACGAATCCAGAAAAGGTAAATACGTCGAAGTTGAGCACATTGCCATTTATAAAAAGAAAGGAGGCGCCTTGTGTGTGTGGAAATATTGCCTCTAATTCAACCGAATCTATTTGATTTTCAAAATCCAAAGGTAAGATAATTTCAACCATGTCATAGTAAATAATTAAGATTGAATTAATTAAGATTAAATTCAATAATTTAGTATAGTGTAATAGGTATTGAACAGGTTCAAAATGATGAAACTTAAATTTTTGTCCGCGAAAATATTCGTTAATGTACGGAGAAAAATAGTACATAATTTGTCCATGTATTATTAACGAGGAGTTCAAATCAAAATTCCAATATTTAATTACCTATTAAATCAGCCCGAATGTGTATTGACTCCTCGATGAATTTATACCATTCTTGCAGAATGTGGTACATGGCAGGTTCCATCAATTTGCTTTTATACAGGTTCTCAACGAAACAATACTTGGAACTGTATAACGATCGTTCCATTAATTTTACAGGCTTATCGGTTTTCATAGTATGGCTTTGCAGCATCGTCAAATTCACATAAGATTGGAATGGCATAGCCCATTTCTCCGGTTGCGAGTACATCAAACTCTTATTATTTATTTCCAACATAATTACATTCTATCTCAATCTATAAATTCCACATATTTACATACCAACAAATTAAACTCATGCAGGTTACGCCACTTGTCTACAGGCTCTGTTATTAAGCAAACCTGGTCTTCGAATTGTTTAAAGTGATTCAAGAAAGTAGTTTTACCGCTGCCAATATTGCCTTCAATTAGAACAGTGAAAGGTTGACAGCTGGCACCATACTTTTTAACTTTAATATTAGACGCCATGATTGAGAGCATACGATCTAGAATATGGTTTAAAGATAAAGAAGTATTAAGAAAGAATCTTCCATTTTTTTATCTGTAAATTTCTTTATCTGTAAAGTGTAATATTCCATAAAAAGAGTAATAAAATTCTATGATCAAGCCGATAATATTAATTTACCTAATTTTTTAAACACAAATATGCCAAGCAAGAAATGGCGAAATTAGTGACAACCGTGTTATCGAAAGTTTGATAGATAGTAAACGGACTATGAGGATACAGGATTACATAGACAATCAGAAACGACGCTGTCTTGGTAAAGTAAGTTTCTTTACAAACTTTCTGGAACAGGACAAAGTTTCCAGTTACTGGGCAACAAGAGCGAGCAAATCTCAAATGTTTAGTTTTTATTTTATAATCTCTAATTAAACTAATTTCTAATTAAATTAGACTTTTTAATTCTGCAATATTACACTTATTGTATTTACAAAATGATTTACAAAAAAAAGACATAAAAGGGCGCCGAAAATACTAATAATAGATATCGATGATTTTCTAAGCACCAAATGCCATTTTAAACGAGATTTTAATATCAGTTATATTCGTGAAGATTTCAACACTTGACGGAATGGAGAATTACAAATGTTCTTACACCGAGCGTTTCCAGCAAAGAAATGGAAAGAAAATAAAAATGAGATGAATGTATGTTGAACGAGGACAACCTGTACACAAGCACTTTTTGCTTTATTATTAGTTTATATGTTTACTCCAATAAAATGCATTGTTTTGGTTTCCTATTTTTCCTGTTGAAACACTAACCTTGAATATTGTTCATTTAATACTCCGTCTTTAATTGGTTTACGTTGCAGAGTTATAAATATATCCAAACAAATTTCTACCGACGAAAATTTAAACTTTGGGTTTCATTTCATAAGTTTCTTCCTTCCTTTAAGTTTGCAGAGAGGAACAACAAAAATAGAAAGAGTTCTTTCAACATCGCTCAACGCCTATGATTTTTTCGCGACGAAATCAATCTTTATTATTCGTGGTTTTTTTGATTTCATTTTATCAAACAAAAGTTTGATTCTCGCGAATTAATTGTCAATATTGTTTGATGAACAAGAAACGTCAAAAGAATAAATTCGTTTGGTGGTAGGGTATAAAAAACATTGAAGAAGACGGCAATCGAGCAGTGAGAAAACCCTGGTTGTATTTTGTGCGAAATCAACAACTCTGTTCTTATTAAAAAATTATATTCGTGGGTACTGCAAGTGTTTTGCACAAAGAGCACAAATTTTAAAGATTTTTGACGAAGAGATAAAACAAAGAGGAACATTTAACACTTTCTGAAAGTAGGAAAATTTAAATTCGTTAAGAAAAAGTATCTAATCCAAGCGTGTGGTTTGATATAATTACAACAGGCACAGGTAATAAGTTAAATCAATTATTGTTGAGGATTTGCCGCAGTATTACACTACAACACTGTAAACGTCGTTTAAAAGGGTTTGTGGTGAAGATTAGTGCTATTTGCGTATACATAAATATGTTTGCTAGTATATGAAAAAATTTAAAAAGGCAGGGCAGGAAAAAGGTCCTTTCTTGAGTGTTAAAATTTTTCAGTTCTAATGTAGAAAGGAAGGCTGGTTCTCCGCATTTTATAATAATAAATTAAAGTAATTCGATTTCAGTAAAAACTTATTTTATTGATTTTGAAGTAAAAAACTATACTTTTAAACTTCCTCAATTTAAATACAGTAAATAATTACAATTAAACTAAAAGAAAATGACAAACCTACAAAGGCAACATGAATTGGTGAAAGGCAGCCTGGAACAGTTTGTCAGCGCACATATTCCGGGTGCTGACTTTAGCGTCGTTGATGATATTGTATTGTCTTACATCATTTCCATTTTGGAAGAAGCTTCTCAGGACCCGTGCTTTGATGTTGATGGTTTTGTGGAAATGATGGGTGCCTATTTCGCAGAATTCTCGTTTATTGACCAAAGTATTATATGCGAATGGATTTATAAGTTGGCCAATGAATTAATTGAGCTTCAGAAAAACGAAGATAACCACCAACCAGCGAACTTATCTTTGCAGTGAGTGAAAAGTAAAAAAAGAAAATTATAAAAAATTGGTTGTTATTTTAAATTTTAGTTCGCTATCACTCTCTGATATAATACCAGAACCGAAATTGCGTCCACGCAACACTTCTTCGTCCGATAAAGAAGAAATTAACTCAGACAGGACAAGCGGTAGTCAAAAACGCTCGCAACATTTATCTGAGACTAGTGATGGAGGCTCAACGGACAGTTCATCCACCTGCGACTATTTCCTAAACGAAGCAGAAATATTGCAGGAAATGTTTCCAGATAGTGCTTATGTTGAAGTGAGTAATTTTTCCATAATTATCTGTATATTTTGTAATTAGTGAAATCAGCTCAACAGCTCAACATGACGTTTATTTTTCACACTGTATTTAATTGTTGTGGTTCTTACTTGATATCCGTAATTTTGTAAAAAAAAAATATAAAAAATCAAGGGGTTTTGCAACATAAGTCTTTCTGTATGCATTTCTTACGTTATTAAATACATCGATTTTATTATTTATATATATTTAATTCTCTGTTAATTTTAATTAGAAACAATGCTGCTCGTTAAAATGCATGCGACAGTGAACTCGCGAGCATTGAATAATCTTCAACGAACGAATGCTTGCCCCACTCTTAACGAGTTTACAACCCTTAATCCCAACAACTTCGCAACATAAAAATATATAAATATGTAAGAAGCAAAGTTGTGAAACAATACGATTTACTTAGTAAACCTGAGATGTATTGTTATACAGTGCATTGATCGCAGCTAACACTGCGGTCTTTCCCCCCCTCCATCCTTCTCCAGGAGATTTGTCTGCTTCCTTGTTGGACGAACTATTGCACCTCCGTCAATTGAGAAGAGGATCCTCTGTTAAAAAGGTCCTCTCTACACCGAGTCTATCTGCATTATTTTCTGCCAAAAATAAATGTTGGACAAACAACTCCTTTCCAAAAAAAAAGGGAAAAAGAGAAGAAACACAAAATACAATATGAGTGAGGCTCGATTAGGTAGTCTCTTAAAAATGTTTAGGATTACAGTGTGAAATTGGTTGTTAAAAATGATCACAATCAGTTTTGGTTTGTCCACATATAAGCGCTCCATTATAGTACCACTCCACATACTATTATATGTTACCATGCCGCATTTAGTATTGGGTTTAATACACTATTGTTCAATTGTAGATTGTTTTGTGGGATAATTTTATGATCATTGATCGACGTATTTGTACGTATTTTATCATTTTTAAAGGTGAAACACTGCATTGCCATATCTAAGGGCGACATTAATAGTGCTGCTCAAATATTATTGCATCGGCAGGAAACAGGTCAAAGTTTAACAGATAAGCATAATGGCTTGGGCACTCGCAAAAATGTGGTTGTGGATGACACTGAACTCAAAAACCGCATTATAGCCAGGTAGATTTAAAAATTGCTTAGCATCAAAATCAAAGAATTTAAAACATTGGCAATTTACTTTTAGATACTCTTACGTGGACAAGGATGCTAGTAATAGAGAATACAAGCCGGTTGTACCGAAAATGGAACCTAAGAAATTAGTACGCTATCGAGATAATAAAATTGTTTCGCTTAAAGGCGAACGATATACAGAAGTAAAACGCGATGAGGAAGCTGAGTTAAAAAAACCAAAGAAGCCGCTTCAGCCGTAACTAAAGATGATGAAAATCTATTTTAAATATTTTATAAAAAAGCTGAAGCTCAATTGCGCTAAGCAGTTAATAGAAGTGTTGTTACAACATTTACTACCGGAGACAGCGAACAGTAAAAAGGATTTAGAAACTCCGGTACATGTAGGACATAAGAAAAGTATTATAGCGACCCTAATGTTTTGTGTAGACCATTCTTGCAATCGCACTCACTCCTTTTGTAAACCCCTCAAAATTATTGCAATTTCGCACCCTATTGAATGTGATAAAGATTTATTACGAGGCACATGTACTATTGAAGGAAAATGTTTGAAGAAATTTTCTTTTAATTTAACGGCTGAGCTTGCCATCATCAAGAGTGCCTCTGCTACCGCAAAGTTGAAGTTGAAGTCATTACCTTTGTTAGCGTTAGGGAAACCTTCACCAAAGTCACTACCATTACAATTACAATTACCTTTAAAGTTGGTAAACCTTTTGGAAGATTTCTTTTGGTCCTGGACCGCGTCCATCGTCATCAATTGTAAATTATTGTTAATATTTTTAATTCATTACCATTCAATTTCAATTTTTAATTTTTTACTTTTAATTGCGACTTCGTCGATTTTATTAAAATTTAGTAACAAAGTTTCTGTTGTTTATGTTATATGGAAATGTATGGATAGACGATTTTAGAATTATCTTTCAAACGACAAGATTTAGTTTTTTATGTATAAAAATTTATAGATCTTTTTCGTTTTATTTGCGCACAATAACAATTTTATTATTTTTTACAAATCTTATTTTGCAATAAATGTTACAAAGGCCCGAAGTTTCGACGTAATTCAACACATTTCAGCCACAGATCATAAGTTGTTGGTTTTCAGATGACACTTTTCACCAAGGTAAAACACAATTCAATTCAACTGCAGAAATATTTTGTAGTTAACTACAAACTATAAGTTACAGATTGTAAAAAAGGGATGAATTGATTTTAAAAATATTATTCAAATGGATTCGAAATAATTGAGTTGCTAGCGCTAGATGTTTGCATATAAGTAATTTGTCAACAAATTGAAAGTCCTTTGTAAGGTGAAGGTTACGTTCCAAGTCGATATTAGTTGGAGCTATTTTCCAGCTAATGTCATTGCTTCGGCTATTCTGAATATGTTTGCAAATGGATTTATTCTCTGTGATAGTCTATTAATACCAACCAGTTTTAATTTTTTATTCCAATCTTTATGAATTTAAAAAGCGGAAACATAGACGACGGATGGACATGTATACGATAAGAGATAAACCATCATCTTATCACTCCAGCAAGTCAGTCAGTATGTTTTAATTATCTGTTCGGATTTCTATGTATACATGCGTTATATATATGGAACGAGGGATATCATTTCGCATACAATGACCTAACGAGTCGATAAAAGGACAACCAAAAAACATTGTAATGGCAACGAGTAAGCAAAGGAAAAGCAACCTAATTCTTAGAAGAAACAACATATTAATATATCGCTTTACTTCCTTACCTTTTTATTTGGCATTGCGTGGGCAGTCTTATGTACATTTCACTGACTTCGATTAACGCGAAACACCAATTTGTCAAATGCGAAATTTTTACTTTATAAACTTTCATATTAATCTCTTCCTCAATTCAAGAACCATTTCCGCGAGTAATCCCTTGTCAATTGAAAGACCAGTTGTGAAAGAAGAAGAGATTAGAAAGATGGCAGTTTATTGCTAATAAGGTATTGTTTTGTAATTCAGAAATTTCTCGAGACAAACGAACAAATCTTCTAATTCCAAATGTCTGTAAATTGCATTTAAAAATTTCAAAAATTTTTCAAGGAATAAATTGTGTTAAAGGTTGCTTGCCGAAAATTTGTCTCTTGTCAGGAACAGAAAATAATTTTTTAAGGGGAGCTTATAACCTTTAAAGGCGTCTTTTGAAATACAGCACGAGTTCCGATGTTTAATTATAATTCCTGATTATTAAAAATTCTTTCGAACTTCTCGTTTTCAATCTTCAAGTTTTTATCACTTCGGCGGAATTTCAAATCTGTATTATTGTAATAAAAAACAAAAATGTTGCGAATCAAGATTTAAATTTCAAAACTGACTTTTCTAACCTTTTTTCTTTTTTAATTTAGGCGCTTACTTTGTTATATAATCGTATTGACAATGGTGCTTTTATACAGTGAAAAAAGTCTGTAACATTTATGCGAAATTGTAATATAAATAAGACGTTCTTGCTTTCCAGTGAAATTACATAACATAGCACAAACATCATATAAAATCAGCCAGTTAATCATTAAAGCAAAGGAACGTTATGAAAGTAAATTTCATACTTTTATGTTTGCATAGGTGTTTACGTTTAGCTCTTAAGTATCCTCTATTAATGAGAATATTCATCCGATACACTTTATATAATAAGCATGTATATGAAAAGCACGGAAGTATTTATGTATTGTCACATTCAATAAAGTCATTAAGCAGTTCTCATTAAAATTTCTTTCAATTGTTGACTGTCTTTTTTACTTTTCAAAGTAATGCTGAAGTTATGCTCGCCAATCGCGAAAGGAAAAGCTAAATAAGTACAATTTGATTCTTTTTCATATTATTGTAAAGGCATCAGTAAAGAATTTGTAAAAAAGAACTAGAGCTTTGGATCTACTCACGTTTGCTTACCTTTCCAGTTTGTATGAAAAACGAAATATTTAATCTAAAGTCGGTGAGACAAAACATGGATACAGATATTTTTTTATAAACTAAGGGCTATCCATGTTAAACCATGTCAATGTATCAAATCTTAACAAAATATTCTTGAAAAATCAGAATACAAGTTGTTCTCAATCTATCGCAGGGGCGATAATGCGATAAATAAAATGTATTAATAAATTAATTTTGTGATTACCAATTCGATCGCGTAAAGGGTAAACAAGATTCGAACTAAATCAGGCATAATTAATTTGCTTATTTGTTTTCAAGCCATTCAGAAATACTTTATCATTATCGTCTAATGAAGTATGTAATGGAGAACAAAAAACGTTAAGCAAAATCCATCGCACCTTCTTTATGCCGTTCGTAATTTACAACAACTTTAACGCGCAGATTATAAATAAAAAATAAATATGATGAACCTTTTTAATCTATAAAGAAAAATTAGAACATAAGTTAGTAATGCATCAACATTTTCGTGCTAAATTTGAATTACCTTAGTACGCTGACACGTTCTTGTGAGTAGACATCCTGATGTTTTCGGTTTTCAACAGTTTAAATAGGATAAATCCAAACAAGTTTGTTCGATGGATCCTGCCGTTAGCGCATGATTCGTTTGATTTAAAGAACTCAGCATTTGCGACCACTGTAGCTTGAATTCGTTTTCCTATTTCTGGCTCCACCATACATTGGTCCATCGACAAATAAAAAATATCGTACGCGTGGTCGAATGCTTCGGTTATATCTACTTTCGGGAAAACCGGCTTGAGGTGTTTGCTAGTTACGATGATGGTGTTCATGGGGTCTTTAGCTATTTTTTTGCCCTTTTGCTCCTCGCAAAATTCGTGCTCCTCCTCCGTCATATCGTGCAAGCATTGAGGGCAGTTTAATTCTTCACTGATATAGCGTGCTACTCAGAAAGCCGTGAAACGAAAGCAGGTGTCTTTCCTCGTGGTAGTTGAGTGTAAGTTTCTGCAGATTTGTGAACACCTAACCATCGAGCCCGTATGGTATGAAGTCTTCTTCGGGCTGTTTCTCAACTTTCTCATTGAGTTTATTAGGAGGTCGCGTTTCTCCTAATAAATGGATTTCAAAACGCGTCTATTTGGAAATATTAGCCCTATGAAATGATATTAAAGAGCTTGTGAAAAATGCAGCCTTCGTAGGTGATTAAAAAAAGTATATATATTTGTTGATTCGGTTAGCTACACTAACTGTGTTTTGAAATTGGACAAAAGGCTGACTTCGAAAGAGGCCTATAAATGCCACTGTATTTCGTTTCCCTCCTGATAACTTTTAAAAATTTTGCAGTAATAATATAATGCAGGTAAATGACAAAAGACTATCAAAACACGACACGTATTCGCTGTAATAAAGTAAACTTAGAAGAAAAAGTGTTGGTGAAAAACAAGCTTTCTATAAGAAGACCTTAAACAGCCGAGTAAACGAACATGGCCAAATTGACTTAAAATCGCCTCGGAGGTAATCATCCTGTGTTGTGAATTCCCTTTTGTATTTGAACACCTGCAAGTTTCTCGGACGGTTGCGCAACTGCTCGATCTCACAGGCCGGTCTGGTTTGCTTCCGTTTCTCTACGCAAATATTTACGAAAAATGCCTCGAGGAGGTCTTGGCCTACCCTGTACGAAGAAAAAGTTGTGCCAGGGTAGGCCTTTGTTAAATCTGCCAATGATTGCGAAAAGTGTTTTGTTGTTGTTTCTACGGCAACGGCCAGGGGTCTTTCTCGAATTCTTTCATAAAGCAGGCGGTGATTTCTTTTAATTTGCGTTTGCATTTACGAAATCCGTAATGACCTTAAAGATTTCGAATGTGTTCTCCGCAATTACGGTGTCGTTTTTAAATACACCTTCATTAATTGCCGCTTCCAGGGTGGCAGGCGTGGAGTCGCTAAAAAATTGGACATATTCTGAAGCAATCCGCGGTGATTGACAAGTTAAAATGGCGCCTCTTTTGGTCCAAACTTTACTCGTCAGTTCGAATTATTTACAGAGCTTTGCAAGTATTGCCACGTCGTATTTTTTTTTCAAGCTTGTCTTTCAAACTGCGCAGGAGGTGCACATAGTCATACAATACATACAATAACACCATCCCAACGGGTAATTTCTTAGCCTCAGTGTATCCGTAATTTCTGTCGCAGACTACGTCTTCTGCTACTTTTCCCAGTGACTTTGAATGGGTGGGGGGGTGGACGCTTAAAATCATATTAAACGCCGTCGCCAGGCTTCTAACGACGAAGACGAGCATTGCTTTGTGAGGGCGGGTTTTTTTCTTCCTCTCGTTGGTATAACCGCATCCAATTAATGTCCGCAAATATACTGCCTGATTGTTTGTGAAGCCTTGATCGAAGCATATGTGTACTATTTTATCTTCTGGCTTCAAACACTTCACGACTTCCCGAAGTTCTTTTACGTCCGGCACCACGCTGTCAGGTTGGGGTCCGACCGCCTGGCCTTCGTAAACTGCAAGGCGCGGTTGCAGTTCGTCTTTTTTGGCATTCAATAAATCCGGGCTTCTTATCGCATTTATATTTCTTATATCTATTATATTCGTTCGTCTATTTGTGTTGTGTCCTGAACGTCCATCCCCACTACATTGTCTCTCGCTTGGGCCACCTGGTTTTCTCCCAAGTCATAACTCAAAAAGGATTCCTCGTTCTCGCTGTCAGTGTTAATCAGGAAATTTTTGCAGCCGCGTATATGTTCTTTTATAATTTTTACCGCCCCCGCCAATCCCAATTTCCGCGCATACCACTTATAGTGTCCCATCCTAGTCCGACCGCCCCGTCTTCTGTCCACCCTTCTCAAACTATGTGTAACAGCGTAAATTTTCTTAACCACGTCTTCTGCAGTAACTAAATCTCCAATTTCTTTTGTCAGTCGGTCGGCTAACTTTCCACATAGTGTTCTATATAAATTATTCCCTGCATTGTTATTCCATAAGTTCGCATATTCTTTAAAAAGCGGACTGAACACACTGTCTTGAATTTTGACCATTGCATTTATTTTAGATATATAAATAATATTATAATGTTAATATAACGGTAATTATAAATAAGTATTTTATAATAAAATAATACAATAATACAGAATACTTATGAGTTAATGATAATTCAATAACCTGAAAGTAAATGCAGAACAAACTAGACGAATTACGTTACTTAACAATGCTATAGCCGTAAAGAAAAGGTGAAATCAAATTCAAGGCCGCTATTGATTACAGAAACGATAAGCATCTTCTCAACGATTCCACCTCAGAAAGTGTTATAGGCTTTATTTAACAACTCTAACTTTTTACATTCTTCTTTGGAAAAATTTCAGATCTTGATTACAACGATATCGAGAAAGAGGACACGTACAACGTAAATGAAGGTAACTTGTTTTTAACATTTGTGAAGAGACAACATTTAAGTTAATTCAACATTTTTTAGCTTCAGTGTCATCTAATCAGTGTACAATTTGGATGGCTTTGCTTTGAACGGCCGGAGTTGGGAGAAAGCAATCAAATTATCAATAAATAAATAAAATTTATGAAACAGTAAAATTTACTTACCACTCAATGTTAAATTCAAAACTTAATAATTATTTGAAAGCATTAAATACATTTTTTAATACACTCAACAAATTTAAAATTTTTTTTTTAAAAATCTGTATTTAATATTAAATTATTTGAATTTCTTTTAAAAGAAATAAGTTTAATTCTTTTATTATTTTTTGTTTATTACTCTTGTTATTAATATACGAGCTACTGGAATCTCTTTTGTGTAAAATATGGTGTGTGCTGTGCGAACTTGGCAAATTGATTGAATTGAAACGGCCGTTGGCTAGTTTTATACAAAAGCAAAATCATTCCACATTTTGCAGGTTCATCGCAGGTCGTTTACTTGGGAATCCAAATGTCCAGACTCATCGAATGTGGAATACTGCCTGCCCGTATTAATGTAAAAAATTTCCCACAATTTATTCATCCGTAGATTTTTATAGCTTTTATTTTGTTGTGTAAAACGCTAATGTACGTTTACACAGTTTACCAGTTCCACCCTCGTTGTGTAAAATGCAAAAATTCGAAAATATGTTTCTTAATCGCTCATTAAAAAAACTTCTTATTATAGTCTGATAATGCGATAAAAATTTTTGTGTTATTTTGTTCTTAAACTTGTAACGAATATTTTATAATCAGAAGTTTTCGACTGTTTAAGGCTGTTTACAAGTGTTCTTAGACTGTTTTATAAGGTTTTTTATGTTTTCTGTGGCTTGAAACTCTATAAAACAGTCTTAGACAGTTCTCCCAAACACTTCTCCCAAATTTTCTCCCACCAGCACTTCTCCCAAATCTGCTATCGGCACTTCCCCGCGCGATAGCATTTGTGAAGTCATCTTGTCCACTGCGTTCGTCAGTCCTAATTTGAGAGCGTACCACGCATACGTGCACAAATTCGCGTAAGCTTTCCCCTCCGACTTGTCCAATCTCCTTAGGCTCGTTCTAATACTTGTGCATTTCTCTCTCACATCTTTTACTGTTATAAGTCTACCCGTTCTTCTGGTCAGTTCCTCAGCTAAGCTCCTACCAAGTACCCTGTAGTTAATCAAGCCCTGTTCCACACCCCACAATTCTGGATAACTCTGTAAGAGTTCACTTAAAAGTGTGTCAGATATCACAACCATTTTATAATGATAATAAATCTAATAATATAAAAAAAAGAAAAATTTTCATTCATAACGACGTGTGAAGAATGCTTGGATATGCTGAATAGTAATAAATATATATGTCTCTATATTTACGATTGCTATCAAGTAAGACGATTTTTTGAATTCACAGCGATTCTCAATTTCATTGTACAAATTCAGGCTTTTTCTCAATTTCCTTGTGCTTAGTTCATGTGCTCGTAGCCACTTCTGTACTCTTCTATCTCATGCTACAACTGGAGAATTTTATTGCAGAGTGCAGAATGAAACAAATTGATATCATTAGATAGAAGAACGAATGAAGAAAATTATGAACGTTTTTATCATGCATTTGAGAAAATCAAGCGGCGGGAATTTATTACATAAGATAGTTATTCAATAAATAAAAAATCTGCTAAAACAAAAAGTGCTGTTGAATTATGGTGAGACAAAAATGGAGATGATATGAAAACGAGAGAAGCCCTCATAGAACAGAAATGCGCTTCATTCCGATCTGCATTCATCAGGCATTGCTCTTTACGATTAACGTTGGCTTCAATCGATGACTTGCAATTTACTTGAACGAATGATGATCGCAAAGAAACGGATGCTTACAGAAATGTGCTTTCTTCCGCCTTTTATTCACCAGGGAATTGCTCCTTGCGATTACTCCGACGACTTGCAATTTGTTTTAACGACGATATTAAAGAAACGAATGCTTGCCTCGCCTTAAAATGTCTGAGAGCCAATATTTACCATTTCCTCGAAATAAGCGCTTTTTTCTTAAAAAACCATTAGATAACTATTTCTACACTCAGTATGTTATCTTAAAGGCCGATTGGTTTCATTTACGAGTCGAGGAATCAATTAAATTCTATTAAAAAGCCCTTAAGAAGGAGAAGGATCTAGTTGCTTACAACCATAGATTTTTAATTGATGACTGTCATCGTTCCATGCTAATTATTGATAGCCACTACAATGAGTGTTAATAATTGACATGATTGATATCACTGATGGACTCACGCTTCTTATAATGCAACTCACACACTTCTCTCTGCGATACTAAAAAATAGGTTTAAGATCATTCATGTGTATTTCTCGCTCACATACACAAATAAAAAGAGCACGATTATTGCAGCTATATAAAGACGAGTATATTTAGAAAAGAGTTGAGAATGTAAAACTGATAGAGAGATAAAAAATTAAGACCTGTTGCCATTAAATGGATATTTACTAAAATCAGTTGTATTCAGTTGAATTCCATCCATTCGCGAAGACGAAAATTCTTAGAAGTGAAAACTACGTTTGTGCATACATTCATATTGATAAAAAAGTAACAACTGTTGTACTAAGGTGCATTTTAATAAATTGAGCAAACGGTGAGCACTTAAATATATAAAAAAAGGGAAGATATTTTTTGTAAACAAAGCTGAAAATAAATCTTTCATTGCATAAGGTACGAGAAGCATTACGTAAACAAAGCTCGAAACGATCTCCAAGTTAATATGTGAAGTGCTCCGTTCTAAGATGTATTGTACATAGGATTTTGAAATAATTTGAATGAAACAGAGAAGTTTACGAATACAATCAATGTATGATTTAGAGTTTACTCTACAATATTTAAATTGTGCTAAAAGCTAACAAGTGGCTACGCAAGGCTGCTTGATATTTCCTCGAATAATTCTTTGCATTTTGATTATGCTGTACGTATTCGTTTCAGCTGTTACGGGTGGAGTATATGTTTTATTTACTTGTCCTCTTTCCATAATATGTTTGATCACATTATACGAAGAATAGATATCCAACGAAAAGTACAAATATGCGTGAGCGTGTTAGTTCATTGTCGAGTTATTGTTTACTCAGATATAACAAAGGGAGTGAATTGTAATGGACTGCTCACTTTCAAGTACACGTTCAAGGCACAACAAGTGCAAAGAGAAGATTCGATCATTCCGCTTCGCCAACATATATTTTTTAAACTAAATAGTAAAATTGAAATGCACGTTGAAGCAAGTCACAGCAAACGAGTAGTCTATCTGCAGGCATTTATTGCCTTCGGCATTAATTTCTCTATAAAGTTTCGCAGTAGCATTTTGAGTAATGCTTAAATTTTTATCTGGAGAAAATCATGTGATATGAAAAAAAAAAATTTTTTTTTAAGTCATGTGTTTGCTTTTAATTGAGAATTAAAAAAGTTATAGGAAAAATTGTATATATGTGAAACAAAGATCGTTTGAAAGTATGTAATTTGTTAAGGCTATTAGGAGTTTTTTTTTAATTGAGGAAAATTTTAATTCAAACCTTAATCGTATTTGGCTTAGGGCTTAGGCCGGGATACGTTATAAGATTAAGTTGTAAATCAAATCGAGATGTCTTAAAAGGGACCTAAAGGTCCAAGCAATATTTCATCCTAGCCGATGTTGGCATCGTTTACACTGCTTATGTACGAACGAAAGTCGCCCATGTTTAAGGAAACTTTCAGACGATAGTTAGAGGTTTTTGACCATCCTCAGTGGGAGTATATTGAGTACATTCTATATTTTCGAGATATCAGCAGCATTACCCATTAGCATGACTGCTCAGTCTTCTTTAGAAAAACTTACTTGTGCAGGTTTTCCCACATACTTTATGCTCGCGTGTATTTAAGTGAACTCTGTGTAAATATTATTCCTTCTTGTCACTCCCTCTTCCTATACCTTTTCTGCAGGTAACATCTTCCGAATGTCTGATCGTACTGAAAAAATGAACCTTTTGGTTTGGGAAAAGCTTTGCACCACTTCACTAATACAATTCTTCACACGTTTTAAGCATAAATATTACTGACTGTAGCTTCTTTCCCTAAAAAGAACTATTATTCAATAGATTTTTTATCGACTTTCATCAAAAAATCCTAAAAACCAAAGTCTATTGCAATAGGATAGCACCAACACCAAAAAACGTGAAGAAGAAGCAATCTACAACAAAAAACTAAAAACGTTTTACGTTATTTAAATAATGTAATATTCCGTTTATGTTGATGTCCAAGATTTTCATTTTGCCACTAGAAACCTTACTGCCCCGTTTATATATAAAGGGCTTATGTGAAATGGTAGATGCTCTAAAGGAATCCGATTGGACTAAAGAACCAGCGCAAGCGGCCGCTAATTTTGAAGATGGTCTTCATGTGCAAGCTGTGTTAGAAGCAGTACGAAAATCGAGTGAGACGAAGTCTTGGCGGAGAGTGCAAATCAATTCCAATTCTTCTTCAAATCATGATCAAATTATGCGTTTTGCATGTACGTCTACCAAGTATAGCTTTTTGTTGTAAGAATGCCTAGATGGGCGCGACGTTGTAAAAACGGCCGCACCTTCTCAAAATTTTCACACTCACCTATTGTCCAATATGCTATTTTTCATCGATCCATACGTACAATCGAACGTACAATAGAATACCGATGAACAGATACCCTATAGACGGGCGGATTGTAGTTATTGTAAGGTTATCATGATGTAAGTTCAATAGTCTTGATAAAGGTTACAAAGGATAGTCATGAACAAAAAAATTTGAGTATGTTTTGTTAATATCGTGGAAGCATACGGACCGATTTTTTAAGTTTGAGGAGAGCAAAAACAAAGAAATTTCGAACCGAATTTGACTTTCTGGACAAACGGGGTCGTAAATAAACAGAAGGGCGACAGACAGGCCGATGTGCCTAAATCGACCTCCCTTTCAAAACATCTCCCATGCATACAGTTTGATGGAAAGCTGAGACGTTTTCTGTATTATATCTCTATTTTGTTGTCAATTACCAGAATGCAGAGAATGTCAAGTTTCCAAGACTAAATTTCGTATTTGTATTTAGAAATATATAAACTGCCTATTAGGGTGGACGTATGTGTGGAGGCATCTGACCTATTGTAGTTTTTCTGTCATCATAGGTCTGAGGTAGTGTAATCAGGCTTGCGATGGCTCGCATCTTGTATAGTCTTTCAAACTTCATAGCTCTGATCCCGTTCTCATAATTATTGTTTAAGATTAAGAATATGCGTCCTTTCCGCAATGTTTTCGATATAAAGGTTTTCCAAAGAAGATAAAGAACCTGCACGATTTAAACAGTGGTTTTTTTCGATAGACATGAGCACTTAGGTGTGTGCTTCTTTTAAATAAGTAATAATGATGGCAAATGCGCGTATCTGCAGCGGTCGGATCACAGAATCATCGTGTTACAATAAATAAATGTACTCAAATAATAAAATATTTTTAGTTGCACAACTATGATTACTTTACACAAAATGGCCAGTAAAAATAGTGAAATGATATTTGTAGGATTATATGAAAACTTTTCATCATGGGGGACATGTTTCGCAGCGAGGAAATAGCATTGTGCCAGATGTTTATACAGCCAGAAGCAGCCTATTCCTCCGTTTCTGAATTGGGAGAAACAGGATGTGTTCAATTTCGTGACGTACGTGCGTGTGATAGATTTCCCAAGCAAACGTTAATGGTTTTTTTATTTTCGTTTCTTTTATAGCTGAACAGCGGTGTTAACGCGTTTCAACGTAAATTCGTAACAGAAGTCCGCCGATGCGATGAGTTGCAAAGGAAGATTCGTTATATTGAAACTGAGATCAAAAAAGATGGAATCATTTTGCCTGAAATTACTGATGACATACCCCGAGCTCCTAATCCTAGAGAAATAATCGATCTAGAAGCGCATTTGGAGAAAACAGAAAACGAGATTCTTGAGTTGGCTCAGAATGAAGTCAATTTAAAGTCAAATTTTCTGGAATTAACTGAATTGCGAAAGGTTTTAGAGAATACACAAGGTTTTTTCTCCGATCAGGAAGTGCTCAACCTGGATAGCAGCAATCGTGGTATTACCGGCATGTCCGATGAATCAAATGCACAGAATCGCGGACGATTAGGATTTGTAGCTGGCGTTATTAAGCGGGAGCGTGTGTTCTCTTTCGAGCGTATGTTATGGCGCATATCACGTGGTAACGTATTTCTTAGACGATCCGATTTGGACGAGCCTTTGAACGATCCCACTACTGGACATCCAATTTACAAGACGGTATTTGTAGCATTTTTCCAAGGTGAACAATTGAAAAATCGCATCAAAAAAGTGTGCACTGGTTTTCATGCGTCTATGTATCCATGCCCGAGTTCACATACGGAACGTGAAGAAATGGTTAAGGGGGTGTGCACTCGTTTGGAGGACTTAAAGATGGTGCTCAGTCAGACAGAAGATCACCGAAGTCGCGTATTGGCTACCGTTTCCAAAAATTTACCCTCATGGTCTATAATGGTAAAGAAAATGAAAGCTATCTACCATACTTTAAACCTATTCAATATGGATGTTACCAAAAAGTGTTTGATTGGTGAGTGCTGGGTGCCCTCCAAAGATCTTCCGGTCGTTCAGAAGGCTTTATCAGACGGATCAGCTGCAGTGGGAAGTACGATTCCCTCATTCTTGAACGTTATTGAAACTAACGAACAACCACCTACTTTCAATCGAACTAATAAGTTTACTCGTGGTTTTCAAAATTTAATTGATGCATATGGTATAGCTTCGTATCGGGAAGTGAATCCGGCTTTATATACTTGCATAACCTTCCCCTTTCTGTTTGCCGTTATGTTTGGCGATCTAGGTCACGGGTTTATATTGACACTTTTCGGGGCTTGGATGTGTATGTATGAAAAATCCCTAAGCCGCCTAAGAGGCGGCGAGATATGGAGTATTTTCTTTGGAGGACGTTACATTATACTACTTATGGGGCTATTCTCCTGCTATACTGGTTTCGTCTATAATGATGTCTTTTCCAAATCTATGAATATATTCGGTTCTACCTGGAGCATTGAATTCAATACATCCACTGTTCTCGAAAATCCACAACTTCAGTTAAATCCACAGTATCATGTTGAAGGCATATATCCAATTGGTATGGACCCGATATGGCAAATGGCAGAGAATAAAATCATTTTCCTTAATACATATAAAATGAAACTGTCAATAATTACCGGTGTTATTCACATGGTGTTCGGTGTTTGCATGTCAGTCATCAATTTCGTACATTTCAAACGCTATTCCAGCATCTTCTTAGAATTCCTGCCACAGATTCTTTTCCTACTTTTATTATTTGGTTATATGGTGTTTATGATGTTCTTTAAGTGGATTCAGTACACTGCTAAAACTGACATTCAGCCACGCACACCCGGCTGTGCGCCATCTGTTCTTATTATGTTCATTAATATGATGTTATTCAAAAATACGGAACCACAAGAAGGTTGCAAGGAGTATATGTTCGACGCACAGAGTTCTCTCGAGAGTGTTTTTGTGTTCATTGCGCTTATTTGCATACCTTGGATGTTATTAGGCAAGCCGTTGTACATTAAGTTTACGCGTAAAAATAAAGAGCACGTAAGTATAATCTTGGAAAAGATTGTGCCACAAATATTTTTATAATGGTATATGAAGGATTAATTCTATCCTTTTCAAGAAAATTTTGAGGTTATAGTCTAGGAAAAAGTAGTAATTTTTTGCTAAAAGCAAACGGCTCCAAAGAATTCATTTAAAATCAGTTTCCTTTTCCTGTATTCAATCAATCGATCTCTCTCCCTCTCTCTCTATCGCTCTTGTTGGAATTTATTTATGCATTTAAGTTGTCGCATATTCATAGTTTTGGGTCAATTTGACCTATGTAATAAGTCTCGCATGAATTCGTAAAAAGTAACATTTCGTAAGTGAAATGTATGTTATATAGAAAAATTGAATGAGAAATCTACGTCTCCATCCCCATCTTGCCTTACCTTGATCATAAAACTCGTTAAACAGCGAACAAACGAAGTGTTTTGTTGTGTAAAACGCTAATGTACGCTTTTGCATATACGTTTATGATCCAACGATCAGGCCTAATTATTGGAATTGTACAAATTCAGACTTGGTAAGTGGCATTTCTCTGCCTTCAACTTTTTGGCTTGCCAACAATCGTGGCTTGAATTAGAGCGGGAATAAGGCAACATATATATTACAAAAACATTTTAAAAATTCAAAACACTAGCGCAAGTTTCAACTGTTTAATATGCAGAACGCGTATGGGTTCGGTTTTATTATTATTAAAATTATACTTTATTATTATACTAATTTTCAGTCGAACAACAATGGCGGGTTAACTAATAATATGGAACTGGGTGAAGGCGAGACACCCATTCCTACCGGGGCCGACACTCGTGAAACTGGAGGCCACGGGAGCCATGACGAGGAGCCCATGAGTGAAATTTATATTCATCAGGCTATACACACAATTGAATATGTGCTAAGTACTATTTCTCATACAGCATCTTACTTGCGTTTGTGGGCATTGTCCTTGGCTCATGCTCGTAAGTACGGAAATTCTTGTATATGCAAAGTTATTTATTTAAGATTGGTATTAATATTTCAGAATTGTCAGAAGTCTTGTGGAATATGGTTTTGTCGCTAGGTTTAAAGACGCATAGTTACTCAGGCGCTATTGGTTTGTATATAATTTTCGGTGCTTGGTGTCTATTTACTTTGGCAATTCTGGTCATGATGGAAGGTCTCTCGGCATTTCTGCATACCTTACGTCTTCACTGGTAAGTACATAAACAATTTTACATTGGTTTTGTTTTATGTTAGTTTTGCTTTCTCTTAGGGTTGAATTCATGAGCAAGTTTTATGAAGGTCTGGGATATCCCTTTCAACCTTTCAGCTTCAAGGCGATTTTGGATAGTGAAGATGAAGAATAAATGTATTATCAGACGTACGATGTTTACATTTGAAGCAAATATTTTACAATTTTACTTTTTCTTGTTTGTTTCTATTAAAAAGTTTTATGCTGTTGCAGTTTCATATATTTTAGAAAAGCTTCTAATAAAGTAATTAGCTAAACTGTTTACAGACAAAGCACGGTTAATTTTCTTTCATTCCCTTTGTCACCTGGCACACCCCTAGTCATACGTGAACCCAAGATCATGCCTCCTGAACAGCCTTTAAAAGGGTTCCCACTAATAATATGTACGGCGGTCCTTTGGCATGAATTGAATTAAGGTTACTGTGCGCGGCACTTATAGCTTATCTAAATTTAATTGCAAAAAATTTTATTAAAAACAATATTTGAGCAATGTATAAAAATAAGTAAAAGAAGCGGTTTAGCTAGTTCGCGGACTACATGGATCGATCGCTCCAACCATAGCGGAATTGTTAGTAGCCGCGATATTTTTCATTTATGCTTTTAACTGGTGGTTCGGTTTGGTTGCATTGTTAACTATGTTTCGACACGTCTTGATTTCAAAAAATGTATTATTCTGGCAACTGAGTGGCGAACCAAATTCCAAAGGCATATGAATTTAGCTGACAACAAGCAAAGAGCCCGTAATGTAGATTGAAACCGTTAAGCTATGGATGACCGCAGTGAATATAAATGCTACTTGTTGAATTTTGCAGCCGGCAATGCCAGTTTGGAGTGCGCGAATAAGAGAAACGAAAAACTAAATAAATATGTTGAGTGTTAATAAATGTTTCACTTCTTCTTGATGCACTTTTCTCACACTAACAGACCGCGACGCAAATTTGGAGATCAGCCCCTAAGAACTTTGGATGGCAAACGATAAAAAAATTTTGAGAATAAAAAAGAAATCTACGCCTTCTATATATAATTGTAGATACCGATTTTTTAATTTTGTAAATGGGCGCCGTTATATAACGTCGTTGTTCAATTCTGCAAGTCAACTTTTCTTGTGTCAATAAATAATGTAAAGTGTAGTATATAATAAAAAAAATTTTGGAAGAGAAAGGAGTTTTATGAAATCCCAACTGGTATTAGCATAACATTTTTACTGATAGGTTCTTGTGTGGGTTCCACTTTAAAAACGCGCTTTATAGCTTTTTTAGCGGCTTCATAATGAGGATGATTTGGATTCTCAGTCCAAGGTTTCGTTAGTGTTCACTAAATTCACATAACTGCTTGAAATAAAATAAAAAAATGGTTCTCTTTCGAATATCTTTGAAAGCTAAAAACCAGCTATATATTTGCTGTCATTTCGTTGGGCGAATCAAGCTCAGCCCATTCTTCAATATAATAATAATCATTAAAAAAACTTAGCGATTAAGCACAATCAACCAAATACATGCTGGAATGTCTTTACTGTGTTGTCTCAAGCGAAAAGAAACTTTTCTCAGATTCCATATACGTGACGACGAGTGTTTAGGACTGTTTAGGACTGTTTTATAGGGTTTTATTTTGATTTCTATGTTACGTGTCTGTGATAAAGATTGGTTCACAACTTTGCAAGGCGGTTGTGGAACATAATACTTCACTGCTCTACTTTAAATGACTTGTTCGGGAAATCATTTCGCTTCTTTGGTCAGAATGGAAAATGGTGTTTTTGGAGTGGACAAATATATCATTTCGAACGGTCGAAATCGATAAATGTAACTTCTCCGCGATCTCTATTAACCCTTTATTCTATTTTCATCAGCTAGAACGTGGTACACCTTCGTACGGAAAATTGTACGAACAAAATTTGGTAAACTAGTTTTGGCCCTTATCTTCTGCCATGCATATTCTTCATGCACATTCAATAATTTTTTTCTTGCCTGACTACCATTTTTACTTTATCGATAGTAAGAAACTTAACTGCGTCCGATTTCGCTCTTTTCGACTTTCCATAGCTACTGGTAAAGCTGCAAAAAAAAGCTATTAAGCTAGAATCAAGCAAACTATTTCAAAAACAAGCGTTGCTCTATTGTCGTGGCTAAAATATATAATAGAAATGTCGCTCCAGTGTGAAAAATATGCAATCAAACTCGCTGTTCGGAAAAAACTTTCTGAACAACCTAATATTTGTCATATGTTTACATCAAGTAGTTTTAATAGTTTCTTAACAATTACAAATTTTGTCATAAACGAAAACTGGTAAAAAATATAAGATGGCGAAGGATCTCGGACGTGATCTTGAACTTTTAAAAAGTTAACCTTAGTGCGAACGAAATATTTGTTTCGGCTTTCAAAAGGCGACTTCCTTGAAAATGATATAAAAGGTTTTCTTTTCCAATCAAAAAGGAATGAGTTCGTAGGTTGAAGTATTCAACGAAAATTTTGAAGGAGTTTAACAATAGAAAACGCTCGGAAAGAAGAACACTGGAGAGGTTAACGAAGTATGGTAGAAACTAATCAACCAAGTAGTAGTAGGTGTACGCCAAGTATTGGCCGAATTTTGGCCACAGTTTATGTAAATGGATTAAAACTGCCATCAGAGGCAGTATATTCGTGTACGGTCCCTTCAAACGCCGCGTAAAGTCTCGCATGTCATTTTAATTCTTGTTAGATTTGATAATATTTAATACTGCGCTTCCCTTTGCTACGATTTTATCCATTTTTTTGGACATTGAATTGTACCGTAAATTGTACCGTAAAATCTGCAGCACAAAAGACTCACGAAACAAACCTGATTGATCGCGAGCTGTGCTTGTAAGATCATATCAATAAAAAGGTAACACTTGAAAATATAGAACTTGTACCTTGCACCTTGCACCTTGCAAGTGTATAGAGATAGGTTATATAATGAGAAAAATTTAAGAAAATTTTCAATAAAAATACAAATTCCATCCCTTTTGCTTTATTTGTTTGAGTTCACTGATAGATATCATCGCGAAAGCAATCTTGCTTATGGTTTCCTTGTTAAGTAGAAGCCCTTTCGATTGAAGAATGCGTTAGTGTTCTCTAAAATCTTGTGCAGGTGAAACAGAAACTAAGTTTCTTTGTTTAGAATTAAAGGAAGTGTATTGTGTTAAAAATTTGTGTTAAACAGATTTTATTAAATGTCTTCTGATTTGTCGACTAGTTTTCTTTATCGCTAAAAACAAATTTGTATTTATTTGAAATGCAAATGCTATCAATCGTTTTTAATGTTACTTGCATTGTATCTCCAGACGAACAAACCGGTTAAACCAATTCCAATGGTTTCATCACACATGACAAACACACAATGTGCTAACAACGAATTTTTTAAATATAACTCTATTGAGACTAGGTTGGTTGCGAGTGTTACAAATTTAACTTTAACTCCGTTTCACTATCTTAGCTCTGGACATTGACCAGTTATAAAGCAAACGTTCAAGGCGAAGGTTGTAAAGGTTGTAGGCTTAGTTACAAAAATACACAATTAAAGAGAAATTTTTGCGAAATTTAAAAGTTTCCGCTGCAACAAACGCTGGTGTAAATTATTTAACGAGCTTTCTTGCACTTTAAGGTAACATTATAAAAAGAGAAGTAATAGCGTTAATTATGCTAACGTTATCATAAAACTAAACTATTGCACTTTTGCAACTTACGGCAACGAAGATACGGCCAATAGCGTATACTTGTAGCAATTTCTATATTAAAGAAAATTATGAAAAAAAAAAGAAAAATAATCAAGTGCGTAAATTTATCTGCGGGTATGGAGGCAATGAAGCAACAAGATGTGTATAAAAACCTATGCAATCTCTGTTAAATATAGGAAAATCTATCCAATCTCTATTAAAGCAACAAGTTAGTATACATAATAAATAATATACATGTAAAATACATTAGTCAGCAAGAGTTTCGGCTTTTACGAAATCTTTGCTTGCGTCCACTACGGTTCGGAGTTTTTCGCGAAGTGGAAATTTTCTCGCTTGTAATACAATTATATTTTATCTGCAGACAATGTAGTTGTTTACGTGCTATGTGCAGGCCAAGTTAGCTTATCAGATTTTTTTTGCAAAATATTTGCCTATATAAGGCACATACACATAAACGTATTCAAATGAATACATGTATGTGCTTATATGAATGCGGCTGTATGTGCGAGACAGTTGTGTTTACATACACATCAAAACTTCTACTTATGCGAACATTTTGCCAACCAGCTTTTCCCCTAAAGCTTTCTTATTTAATAACGATAGAAAGCGCTTTCGTAGTAGTTATGAGGAAGAGGCAGAATTGAAACTTGTCCGTATCTTTCCGCATTTGCCATCTTATTTTTGCATTTCTATGAAGATCGTTAGTGTGATATATATTTCAAAACACGCGGCGGGCGTTGAAAAAGTCGACATATTTTCTGTGGGCGATCGTGCTGGTAATTGGAATAAATTGAAACCTCATTTAATTGGCCTTTTTATTTTTGTTATGGTCAGCGTTGCAAAGTCGCAGAAGTTGCGTAGGAATGACAGACTTTGGTTAATTTACTGTCGATTGAAGTTTTGTCCCTGTTTCAGAAGATTGTAATCAGAGAAAAACTATTGAATTACAACAGATTTAATTTCTAATCTCTATACTTACCAAAGTTCATTGACTCCCAGGCCACATTAACCAGTTAGCTGTGTGCGACAAATGTATACGTCATAATCCGTCCATCCGTCCTTATCGGTTTTTCTTATGAAATTTTATCGTTATGAATGTGTATTTGTCATAATAATTTATTTTAGAAAATATTTTTGCCATTTTGTCAAGTCATTTCATTACAACCTAATTTCATATTATACTTACTCTGTGTTTGACGAGCATGCGAATATATAGTTGACGAGGTCGAGACAGTTAACTGGTTAACAAAATACATAATTTTTTATCACTATTCAGTGTAGGTGGTGAGTATAAAGAGCGAGTCTCTTTTATAAGTGTTAACTTATTTCATTCAAAAAAATTTATGCTTACGTGCATCCTTTTTAGATGGTTTCCTTAGGTTTATTTCCGAGCGACCATTATTTGAATGATGTCATCATAATAGCGGTAATATCAGCTATCGTTGCCACCTTATTTAGTTTTCGATTTTATCTGCGTATAACATCTGGAAGGTGTTTCAACGAGGTAACTTTTCTGTTAAACATTAAAATTTGTAAAGTAGGTCTCCATAGATTCTCCATAGAAACATCCTTTTCAATTATGGGCTTATTGAGTGATATAATGATAAAAACCTCTTTAGTTTATTTAACTAGCAAAATTTGTGGACTAAGCTCCAATAAAGCAATGAAAGCTGAGCATCTGTACTGCTTCAGCAATATATCAGAATTCAGTCAAATCCTCTTTCTTTTCGTTAAAAAAATCATATTGACATGCCATTGAATACTTCCTCAGTTTTCCATTTCCTATCGACTATCGGACACCGAACATTTGTCCTTGAAAAAATTATGAACTACAATACTAGTATTTAGATGATAAGGTGGAGAGAATGGAGTAGCTTTGTTTGAATTTTTGCAAATCTTTTACTCGCATCCACGTGTCTATTGTTATTAGATGAACATGGAAGGCAAAACTGTTATCATTACTGGAGCTAATAGCGGAATTGGTAAGGAAACCGCCCGAGATTTGGCTAAACGTGGAGCTAAAATTATAATGGCTTGCAGAAATCTGGAAACGGCCAATGCAGTAAAAGGTATTTATGCTAGATATGTACATGTATACAGAAATATTTATCTTGCAAACATTGAATTGTAGATGAAATTATCAAAGAGAGTGGTAACGACAATGTGATCGTAAAGAAGCTCGATTTGGGCTCCCAAAAATCGATTCGAGAATTCGCAGCTGAGATCTTAAGAAACGAGCAGAAAATCGATGTGCTCATTCACAACGCAGGAATGGCGTTAGCGTTTCGTGGTCAAACCAGCGAAGATGGTATTGAGTTAACAATGGCGACAAATCATTACGGGCCTTTTTTGTTAACGCATTTACTTATAAGCTTAATTAAGAAAAGTGCACCTGCACGAATAGTAATTGTAGCCTCTGAACTTTACCGTCTGGCGTCAGTTAATCTGGACAAATTAAACCCCATTGGAACTTTTCCTGCCGCCTATTTATACTACGTTTCTAAATTTGCAAACATATATTTTGCTCGTGAATTGGCTAAACGATTGGAAAATACCGGAATTACTGTTAATTTCCTACATCCAGGTATGATTGACTCCGGAATATGGCGCAACGTGCCCTTTCCGCTCAATTTGCCAATGATGGCCATTACGAAAGGATTCTTTAAGAAACCAAAAGCTGGCGCACAAACTATTATTTACTTGGCTACTTCTGACGAAGTGGTTAACGTCACTGGGAAATACTTTATGGATTGCAAAGAAGCTACGTTGAGTGCAGCGGCTATGGATGAAGAAAAAGCCAAAACCCTATGGGAAGAATCCGTAAAAATAGTTAAACTAACCTCCGAGGATCCTAAAATCTAATGCCTAATTTAACCATTTTTCACAAATTGTGTGTGTGCACCATCCAGGCTTTAGCAGCTTTGTATAGATTTTATAAAATAAATATGCGTTCACCTACAACTAGTGATAGTCTTAATCTCTTCCTATTCTATCTCAATCTAGCACTCCCTTCCCCTCTCCAGAGACGGAGAATCCGTGGCCCAAAACGAGGGACGACTTTGGGTCCTCACAACTTATTCTAGTAAATCTACTAATGTGCGCATTTAAGTTGAAAAAGTCGAAAACTGTAGCACTTGTTGTAGCATGAGAAAGTTTTGTTGGATTTTGTAAGTTTGAGAAATGTTTGTTCAAGGAGACAAGGAAAAAAAACTTTAGGAGTCGTTAGAATGATTGTAAATACTGTAAGGGCGTCGAGAGCCATAGCCACCTTTTCTCCATTTTGTGGATTCACGGTCCGCACCATCATTGAGGTACCGTGAATAGGCTTGTTTCCAATTGTTTTAAATCGTTGGCATCCTCATTAGGACCACACGATTGTTTTCAAGTTACTTTCATACTCTAAATGCTCGTAATCTTTAAAAGACGATATCAGTGATCGATCTGAGCTACTCACACTACGCCATCACCAAAACATGCTCTACCGCTACGAGTGTATGTGCGCCTTGCTCAGTACAATCTTTGTTCCTCAGTTTAAATTGCAAATAATAATTAAAATTTGCTCACTTGCTTCCCCTAGGAATATCCGAATATCGTTGGTGTCTCCTTTGTTTCTATCAATTTCGAATTATTTGGTGATTAAGAAATAAAAGAAGAAAAGATTCATTGAGAAAAGATTTTGATTGTATGTGGCAATTGTATGTGGCTCTATTGTTGGGTAGCCTTTTTTGCAACATTTAAGGAAAGGATTTGGGAGAACAGAGACAACATTTCAATCATTTCACAGTGCACGTTGTTGAAGGTGAGAAACCAAAAATCTGTTCGAATAAATTGAAAAATGCACAGCTTCGCGTGGTAGTTTCTGCATTTGGTATAAATATTTGTGTTGCTATAATTGATTTCGATACTAGGATGCTCAGGAAAATGTATCACATCATCTGTGAAAAATACGTAGATATTGTTTTCTGGCGGTATGCTTCTTCTTGCTGAATGTAAGTAGTAGTAACTCCATATTGCTTGGTGGGACATACTCAATCGGATGATTTAAATTTCTTCGGCCCCTATGAACCGCGCAGGAGGTATTTAATTAATTTTTTTTCCTATTTGCTTTTTGGAGTTTTATATGATTTGCAAATGCTTTATAATCTGTTATAAAAAAGAGGAAAACTGTGAAGACAATAGTCAAATGGATGATTGGACGTAGACAATGATATGTTTGAAAATAATTATACACTGAGTATAACAAGTTTGGCAACGGAAGATGCTAAACCAACAAAATTAGAAAATCACAATATTGTATGTGAAGAAGTCGATGAAATTGAGCTAGAAAATGTGCTGCAGATGCAGCCGAAAAAACGATTCAAGCGCTCTTCTCTTGGAGATACAGCCATATCTCATTTCATGCACAGCTTGGCTTTGCAAATTGAAGGAGCCAACCTTGTGAACTTCACACCAATTTAGAATGCCAAACTACATAATATCTTCTTTTGAACTTTGATATATTTTGAATGATAAAAATGATAATCTGTTCAAGTTTCTCTGTTAAGCCGAAAAAACAAGAAGTGTGGCAAAGAAGAAGAAACTCTGGGAAATCGATCCGAAATCTGTATGAAAACTCCACACTTTCTAATAATAAAGTCAGCAATCTGACGAGGACCATCATTATGAAACGTTAAGTTGGGATTTTGTTGGCTTGATGGGTTATCTCAATATGCTTCCCTGTCAAAAGATGAATCTATCCATGCTTCTCTGTTAAAAGATAAATCTGTTCACACTTCTCTGTTAAACTGACAAAGCATATGTACAGGCCAATACCATTAAACAGAGATGTTAAACTATACAATGCAGTGCAACAAAAGCGACGATTTACAGTTGAATAACTACGATATACTTTAGATTTACTCTAGCAAAAAGTGAGTCTGAATAATTATATAATATTTATATGAGGACCATAGATGAACATGGGAGTGGAGTGTCCTCTTTCCGATAAACTCGTCACGATATTGCGTACACACACTATTTTCAAATTGTTGTCCATTTTTTAGTTTTTTTTTTTTTAATTGGTTTTACTTGTATTCATACGAGCATTATTTTGGACCCATTAGCAATACAAAATATAGTCCAAGACGTACGATGAAGATACAGAACAATAACTTCACAATCACATTCGATTTCAATTTTTAAATATGCAGCAGCGGGAGGAGCCATACTTAACTAATAGCAAAATCTTTTGGTCGCTCTATAGTTAATACTACTGCTCATGCTATAGAATGTGCGTGTAATGATGGAGATAAGGGTTCACTCGGAATTTCAGAGATTTAATTAAACTATAAACTTTCGGCTCATATGATTAAGAGGAATTTAAAAATCAAAGTTCTCGGAAGTTCTCGGTTAGACGAGCTTTCGCTAGCGAACATGGAATTGTGAACATGCTTATAATTAGAAAGTTGACCCTGTAAAGAAATTATTCTATAGATCTTATTCCACTTGCAATTTTAAAATGAACTGAGACAATTAACGAGGAAGCGTTAGTAATATATGAGTTTTCAAGCAGCAGAAAGTTAGAACTTCTTTTAATTTTCATCGATTCACAGCTCTAACAGTAATCCCTGTTTCTTAGCATTTCCCACAAATGCCGTAATGAGAAAAATACGACATGTCTATGAAACGGCTTTAATTAATTTGTAAGGAAAGGGCGACGTGTTAATAGCGCAGAAACTTGTGCAAGAGAGAGCATTTTCTAAATTTGAAAACTTAAATTTTCATTCACTAATACATTGAAAAAAATCTTAGAGAAAAAAAACTAAATCTTTTTTGAGTGAAAGTGTTTTGTGTCTGAGAAATTTTATTGTGGTGTGAACTTTAAAAAAACCCAAAAATTTTAAATTGTACATAATCGAATTTCTTTGCCATTCATAAAATTTTACTTTTTCGATTTCTCATTTGAATTTCTTCATTCCACGTATTTTCTCATGACTATTGTTCATGTGCTAAAGCATTGGAATTATATATAACTTATGCTTTTAAAAAATTGCTTATGTATTGATGATTACGTCTTTCAGTCAAACCACTCGGAACATTCCGCTTAGCAGAGAAAATGGTGAAGATAATTGTGTACTATTAGCAGATCGAGAAAAAAATGAAGAAAAAAGGTGTGGATGTCCGCGAATCAAGTCGAATAACCTTTATTTTGACTTTTAACAAATAAACAACTTTAAAAGATATGAAGCACCTTACACGTTTGAACAAAAAATAAAGAAAAAACATCAAGTGTCGCTATTCTACAAATATGGATAAAGCAGTTGCGAACTAAAAATAACTATGATATTTTTTTTGATTTAAAATTTTCTAAGTTTTTATTTATAAATTATTGTATAAAAACCTTTGTATACAATTATAAAACATGAAACATACGAAGACAGCATTGAAAATGCAATTTGGCTTAGTGAATATGGCCTAAAATGTAAGGATGGCAACGCTGCCAACAACCGAACCGAACTTGCCTTCCTTCATAAGAGTATTCTAATGTTAGCGGCATTGTTATTGTAAAATTTTGTTTTCTCTGAGAGAATTTCTTTGATTTCTGAAAGGGAGAGAAAAACATTTTGTACATGCTGAGAATAATAAATTCAATTTCTGAGCGTAAAAAAGGTATAAAAAGTGAGAAAAAATATTGTGAATTTTGTTGTTGCAGTTTGCGCACACATTAAATAGGTGGATAGTGGCATATTTTTTAATTTTTTTAATTTTTAAAATAAAAATGCAAGATTTTGGTGTCGCTTTTATACACATTTTTTCTTCATAAAATGGATTTAATGCTGCTGAATAGTGGAAAGATGAAGTGAATAAAATAATAAAAATATAAATAAATAACATCTCATTACAACGTATCAAAGTAATTTAAATTTGCTGTTTAGTGGACTTAAACGATTTTTAGTAAAGAGAACAGAAAGAAGATCCGAAAGTGTTTGTAATAAATTATAATAATGTTCTTACCAGAAAGTAAAAAAGAAAATAATGCTCTTTCAGAATTTGAATAGCAGAATGCTATTCCACATCAGGTGAATGTTGAATAGAAAAAATCGAAAATGTTCAAATGATCAAGAATCACCTCAAAATGCAATTAAGTGTTTTAATTGATGATCAGTCAAAAAATTGTTATTATTGGGTACGGAAATGTACTACAGACTTCGAGTCTGTCAAAGAGTCAATTAAAGGGATACAAATAACTGCAAGAATTTTTAAGTTAATCCTAGTACATAGACAATGTTTTCTAACGAGAGGAGCTAAGTTGCGACAGATTAACTTTCGAGTTCTGTTGGCGGTATTCTTGACGGTCACGCTTCACCTTACGTCTAACTCAGCTGCAGCAGCCTTAAACTTAACTGAAAATGTCACTATAAGTGAAAATACTATATCAACAACATTTCTCTGCTGCACACCTAGTCTTCGTCATAAATGCGTTTCCCACTGTTTAGCACCTACTGATCTTGTTAATAGCCATAGTCATAAGCTGCGCCACTGTAAGCAGCAAAGTAAAATTTGTAATTGTGACTTTCTTGCAGTAAATTTAACCAATATCAACAAACAGCTGGATCATTATCATCATCGAAAGGGCCATCGCGTTAACCGTTTCTATGATCTTCAGCGATGTCAAAACAAATCTAATGAATATTCAGCTGCTCGACACCAGCCTTATTTCAATAATAATTCTACCTACACAAAAACAAATAGCTTGATAGCGGCTTACAATTATGATAAGTTAATTTCTAATTATAATCGAAGTAATAAAACCAGTTTTAGAAATAGCAGAGATGCAAAACCAAATCTTACTGATGGCAATGGTGGCTATGATAAATACCGTTTTTATAATTGCTTAAAAAAATTGAACAATAAAGATGAGCAGAAAATCAGTATTAATAATAATGACTTGGCGAGCAATAGCAACGCAGCTAACAAATCGCTCGTTAATATGAGGGCACAAAAAGATCACTTGAAGATGCTTAAGTTAGTTATGGATGGACTGGGCTTGCAAAAATTGCCCAATATGAAAAAGGTATTTAAATGGCTCTATGTAGTTGGCAGATTTAAACAATTATCCGATTTACTTGATATACTAACAAAAGAACATGAGTTACAGACCGTAAGACTTTTGGTAAGAAAAATTAAAAGAAGAAATTGATTATTTAAAAAAAACAATAAAATAGCCTTTAAAGCGAAAGAGTCTGTAATAGCTGGCAATAGCACTTTTCTCCAATTAATTAAAATAAAGATCACTTAAACTATTTTGCGTGGAAATTGCTCACCTGGCAAACACGAATAAAACAGCAAGCAAACAACTAACCAGCTAATACATCAAGAACATGAAAAGTGCTTACTTGTGTTAAAACGTAAAACTAAAAAAAATTTTGTAAACATATAAACGCATTAGCTTTGCATAGTCTTTTTTTCGTAAAGTTTTCCTTTGCTTTCTTAACCGTGCTGTCAAAAGAATAATGACGTTTTTAACAATAATTCATACAGTACGTGTAACATTTAGAAAAAGAAGAAAAGTCTTTCAAGTTTGTGCGGTCTTATATAGTACCTAGAGGGACGAGTATACGCACTTTTTATCATACCGATCAATTCAGAATCACTTTTTGAATCCGTTTAGACTTGTTTGTCTGTTTTCGAGTATTTGGAGTATAAATAGCAATTTTGGAAAAATTTTGACTAAATTTGATACACTGACGTGTTTTGGCCCAAACACGGACGCTATTGAAAATGATTCGGATCGGACAGCTTTTTCTATCGCTCCACATAGAACAATAATAATATGTAACAATAAGTCGCAGTAGCGTAATTTTCAACACAAAAATCGCTTAGTAATAGTATTCCGGCATCCCAAATTAGTGTAAAAGCTTTGGATCGGACGGGGCAATTTTCGAACCCCTTATCATATAAGCGTCCTACGCGAACCGAATATTTATATAGAAAAAAATGTCTATTTCCCAATTCTTCACAATGATAATTTAACATTAAGATTAACTTTACTGAACTAAGTCTATTATCAGGGTAGGGATGCTAACCCTCATAACGATTCTAAAGAAAAAAAAGACTAGTATACCAAAAAGGTCTAATTTTTATATTTCGTGATGAAAATTTGCCCTTAGTGAATTACCCGCAGGTAATTTGCATCCCATAGTCTAGTTTTTAGACCGCGCCATATGTAAGCGCTCTCATGAAAGTTCTTCTATAGCGAAAAAGTTGAACTTGGAGTTTGTTATGACGGAAGCAACTGGAAAATATATAAGGAAAATGGCGTAGGGTATCTACCGGTCGGCCTTGCCCGACTACGGAATTTTTGCTTTTTTTTGGAGAAAAAGTAACAATTTGCACTTGCCATTTGGTAGACGTACGGGCGGAGGAAGGGTAAACTGATAGACATAAGCAATTTGATTCGACTGTTCGCATTGATGCGTAAATGCTTCATTTGATGTTATTGTCGCATATAGATGTTTTCAACGCATGTCCTACTAACGTAAGAAGAGAGAAAGCGTAGAAATAGTTTAAATTGAAATTCTTTTGGTTATCAAGATATGTGCACAATAAAATTATTAACTAATAATGATTAAAACCTTGATTGTGAATGAAGAAGACCGTATTGTTCTGAAAAGAAAGAAAAAGTTCATGAACTCTTTTATATATAACCCTTAAACAAAGCCTTAAACCAGCGATTTTGTCATTTATTTAGACTTACGTAAGATGGAAATTTGACTTCCAATTTATGATATACATAAATGGAAAGGATTGAATTATGTACATGTTTATGACATAAAAAAAAAAACAGTTATCAAAAAAGTAAAATATAGCGTCTGCGTTGATATTCTACTGGGCAATGTTGGGGTTTTTGGGAATATAGTACGTAAAGCTATTTCAACGTCCAAATTATATATATGCGGAAGTGTTCAGACTTCCTATTGTTTTTAATATGGTAACAAAAAAGGAAGATCTACTACCATGTGACACTTTTCTTTTGAATATTTTACAAATTTTGCTGTTATACGAGAATACTTCTTTGCCTGTGCGTGATGAAATAAGGGATGAAAGAGATTGACAATTATCCAACTGAACATTAACACAGTTCTTTTCACAAGAAGCTGAATGGGTAAAAAGTGTACAATATCAAGTCACTCTTGTGCTTGGTTAAAAGACCTTCATTCTCCAATTTCATACTTCTCGCCATTCTACTGTTATGTCACTAATATACGTTTATCATAATATCCGCACTGCTGTCCATACTCTAATCAAAAATGCGGTGTGTTTGCATGGTTTGAGATTGAAAGATGTGCAAACAAAGATAATCGTAGACGAAATAATAAAAGAAGTAATGCTGGATAAGGAATGAATGACCATAAATAATTAAACTGAACTGACATGAACTGAGGCAAATACTACATGTGCATTATTTCATTGATTCAAATATTGACGTTGCGTTCATTTGTGTGCATTAGAAACGTTCGCTTTTATTCAAGAAAGCCATATGAAGAACAAAAACAAAGAGAAAAATAAGATCAGAGCACATATTTTAAAAAGAAAAAGTCAAACATTAAATAGGAAACTATATATTTCACTTAAAAGCAGTTACGGCAGCTGCGTTCGCCTAAGATTTTGCTGGGACAGACAACGAACATATTCATATAAGGACTTTGCTGACATAAGAAAAAGACGATTTCACGCGAATATAGAAGAATCTAGGGGTAACACAGCAAGTATGGAATTGGCAGGGTCGCAAATAAATGTTATCGAATTAATTGAGAGCCCTTCTTACATTAAATTTGTCTAGGAGCTGTTTTCGTCATTAGTTGACATGGAATTCAGATTTAAAACATACTGCATTCAGTCACTAATACGTATGAAGCTTTCGCAGCTTGCTTTTACAGAACTTAAAAAATGTACAGTACCGTCTTAAGAGAAAAGTTCTGAATTATATATAATTTTGGATCACTGGGTAAAGGACGGAAAAGATACACAAAACGATGGATTTGAAGATATCAACAGCAGTTTCTCGAAACTATTTCGTTATATTTACTTACGACTTGTATAAAACTATTCGTAGAAATGTGCAAAGATGGCATGGAACTAAAAAAATCATCAGAAATGGTCGTATTCGAGCTGATAAGCTGCAAATGAAATGAAAAAGGTAGCATATCTGCCATGTCATGGCTTTTGTACAAAAAGAAAAAAGCATTAACGAGTGCACTTCCTGTCGCACATGCAGTTCTATAATTTTTTAAAAAGTGCAACAAACAGTGCCCGGCTACTTTGCAACTGGCACGTTGTCTATGTGAAGCTGTGAAAAAAATATTGGAGTGGTCGCTAAAAACATCATTTTCTTTTAGAAGTGACATTTTTATATGGAATGCAAAATCGCTGTAGCAATATGCTCAAGTTTCACAAACAATATATGTTGCACGTGAGCGGTCATATCAGACAACGAACAAAGTTACCATAAGGTAACAGAAATACATAAACTCTACCAAAGTGCATTTTAAAATAGCTCGTATTGTTTTAGTTCCTTACTGATAGGGTAAGTTCCTTTATAGCAATCAAAATTTAGTGTGGAGAGCTGTTGCGATTGCAGTAATTGTATTCGAAACGCGAGATGAAGTGTAAAAACGAACAGAATGCAACCGATGAAAAATTAGTGCAAATTTCGAGAAAAAAACTGCATATTCACAATAGCAAATCGCTGACATGCAGTAGGAAAGCATTAATTGGATAACTGGTGTAAAAATTCAATTTTTCCAACTGGTCGTAAAAATAGCCGATGACTTGGTAATCACATTCGGCAGTTACTGTTTGGTTTTGTTCGTTGAAATGTTAGCAGTAAAGGAGGGAGTTCTTTTGCAACTGAGAATAAATTCAAGAATGTGGATTCGATCTGCGATCTAGATATTCTGTTCGGCCACGGAATGCGCTTCAATTTATAGGTTGAACTCTTCATAAACAAAGCTGGGTCTGTGCTTGGGTTTATGGGGTTTGGCCTAAAAAGTTCGATGGCACACATAAGTTACAATATTTATTCAGAAATCTGGCTTGGGAACTGCCTGATCATTCCGATTGTATCGATTTTAATAAATGAATGAATCAACGTTCCCTTATTCAAAAAACGTTCTTTCATAACACTCAGCTTCGTCATGGACTGTCTGTGTAATCTTCAGTTGACGATGTTACAGTTTATGCGCCTAGTTTTAGGTTTTCTCTTTGTTGTTTGATTCAGTAATAAATTAATGTATAGAATAAATCGTATATTTTAAGAGCTTAAACGGATATTGGATGATGGTGTAGTCATAAAAGGCACTTATCTATTTAGATATTTATTGTATATTATCTTTTGTTTGTGGTTATTCACTTCCAGATCAACATCAGCCAGGAAGAATACGCTGCCAAATATAGAGCATATTTACAACGAGTCCATAGCCGGCATAAGCGAGAAAGTCCGGAATTGGTAGATGCACCCTTACAAATATTAAGTGTTTCAAGTAAAGGATACTTGGCAGATGATCATTACAATACAAGTAAACAATCACGAAGGAAACGTGATTTTTTTATAAGTGATTTGAATTTTTTTAAAAGCAATAAACGAAAAAATCAAATTACGAGAAGTGCGCATAAAAAACCACGAGGTGATAGCAAACTAATTATACATCTACTCTTTGCCCTCACGCCGCAGGCGCAGCAATGGAGCGCTGGCGATATTGAGGAAGCTAACGTCCGACTGATGCTTATCCATAATCCTAGTTTAGCATTACGTAACAGAAATAAAAAGAAGCAGGACAATCGTAAGAAACATAAAGAGGCTAAAAACAATTCCTGCATTAATAGGGATACAAGTATCAAGGAGCGTCCAAATAACCAAAGGCTAGATATTTTGAATTTGCGTGTATTTCATATAACACATCATGGCAAACGAAGGTGGCTGGACGGACGGAAGGTGCCTGTAAATGTTGATATAGATCAGTCGGACCAAACAAGCACTCAGTGGTTGCAATTTAATGTTACCAAAGCGATAGTTTCAATATTGCTCTCTCATAAATCGCAACTTGAAGTGGAACTGCAATGTGACAATTGCAAGCGTCTTGGTGCACGACTTTTCAATGATGGGTACACATCATCGCCAGAATCGTTTGCTACAACAGGCCAAGAGTCTCATTTAATGCCAGCCCTAAATATAATTGGTCGCTTTGGACAATCGCAAGGCAGTATTCGCGCGCATGAATCCTTTTCGGAAACTTCAACGGTACGCCAGTACCATCACCACTCAAACGCCAATCATGGAAAACACGCGGAAACACGCCGCCACAACTGTTACAAAATTAATCAACGATGCTGTCGCCACAGCATGGAGGTCGTGTTTAAAGAAATCAAAGGTTTTGAGTTTATTTTGCAACCGAAAGTATTCGATGCAGGCTATTGCCATGGTCGTTGCCCGCCTCGCTACAATCCCGCTCACCACCATGCAATGTTACAAAGTTTGATATGGAAGCAAGATCATCGCAAAGCTCCGCGTCCTTGTTGTGCACCCTCTAAATTAGATGAGCTCGAGATTTTGCATGTGGATGAGAAAGACAGTGAGAAATTAAAAATTTCAACATGGAGCGATATGCGAGTGGTAGAATGTGCTTGTTCTTAAGAACTCAGCCCTTTGTTAATCGCTATTGGAGTTCAGCAATACGTCCTTCGTTAAAAGATGTATGAGATGTGCATGTGCATCTCCAGTTCATTTTCACTGGTCTTTTTTAAGTATTTAAAACTACGCCTCAGGTTCTTATAAGCAGCATTCTATTCCAAAAATAATTTAGTATTAGCAATTAAGTAATTAAGGAAAACATTAAAGAGTTCATATGAATCCATTTTACATTATTTTCCGAATTCGGTTATTTTGATCGATTTGTTGTCCAATTTTATAGTGTTTTGAAGATCAGCATAACACGGAAGAGAGTATTAATTTTATACAGCTCTTTTTTCTAGTACGCGCAGAAATTGTCGGCAATTGGATTTATGTGTACAATAAATAAAAAAATCTCACAAATCTACTCTATCTGTTGGTCACCTCCATGTCCGCAAAACTATGATTGGAACGCGCAATTGGCTTTGTTCATGTCCCCATTTCTCTGCCGATCTGATCAACAGTGAATCTACTTCTCCCTTTTGTTCATAATTCACATCAGTTTAAATTCACATTCACATAAGCCACCGCAACTATTTTTTGCTTTTCTACGATAGCGTGCGATATTTGAAGTCATATTTTGACGTAGCTTGGCAACATTTCGTATTTCGTATGTAATGGGGAATGTAATGAGACTACTTTTTGTACATGTCTAAATTAAATAGTGTATCATCGTTTAATATAACAACCACCTGTTTATGAGCAATAAGTAAGTTTTTAATCGTTTTTAAAATTTTTTTTATATGAAGTCATTTAGTGCTTTGGGAAATAACGTTTGTTATTGTGGTTATGGTTGATAAATCGTGCTTCTCCCTTGTTTATCATTTGCTTAATAGTTAGGTAAGGAATCAAGCTAAATTGAGATAATACCGTCGATGCTTCAATGGGAAAATATGATACTATCTGTCTAAGCAGGTTAATGTTCTTTCCTTTAACACGGGAGAATCCATGCCCATCACTTTCAAAAATTAAAAATATTTCTTAAATAGCAATAGCAATACAATGAACACAAGAACGTGAATAATAAAAATTCTATTTAAAATTTGTTCCCAAACACGAAATAAAGTGAAATAAAAAAAGAATAACAGTAAGGACAATTAGAGATAAGTGATAATTTAAGAGAAAGATGAAGATATATTTATTTAAATTACAATGAAATAATAAGGAAAATTTATCTTAGTGATACAATTAAGTTAAGGACAAACACTCGCAGTAAGTTATTGTCGAAGCGTTCTATGCGTATTTTCATATGAAGTCTTTGACTCTGCAGAATCATTTTGTTCCCAAAATTTTTTATCTTCCACAAGTGGATCACTCTATTTGTTTTACATTTATATTTGACCATCGGGCTCTTGATTTTGTGGAGTGGATTTGGGAAAAGGCAGTGAAGTCTTCCGAGAAATTAATTTCATTACGATGACACGGGCCAACAATTACCAAATCTCGTAAATATATACCCACCAATCTTTTGTCGATGATGGGCCCATGATATCTCAATGAAATTGGCTTTTTCGAATAGCTTCTGGCACCTTTTTAGACATACCAAAACTCTGAAATGTGTTTTTTTTTGCAATTTTTAAGAACATGTTTTTTTTATTGTCACTTCTTTCCAAGACACTGCAACACTAGATGATAATTAATAGCAATAAATTTATTTTTGTGTTCTTGCACAGTACGTGATTCCCCTTTTTATTTGCGTTTGCGTTTTCTAGTTTCATTCACGCACGATAGACTTCATGCCAGTAATTCTGTAAATAAGCCAGCAATAAATTGCTATTCATTGTCTAATAAGTTATTTTCTGATGACAATAATCTATGAATTCAATTTTAAGAGCACAAAGACAAAAAAAAGAGATTCGAAATCGTGACGAAGGTGCAAATATTTGTAATTGAGCGCTTGTGGTAATAGTAAGGAAGTCAAGATCTGATTTTAAGGGGCGTCAGAAAGTTAAAATTGACAACTGCTGTACATCAATACATATTTACGCAATGAATTGCTGTTTATAGACATTGACGCACGAAATGGCGTTTCATCGTGCTGTTTAGTTTCAGAATCCTCCATGCTATGATTATTTTCGTCGGACATACCAATTATGGGAGAGAATTGATTTTGAGTGACGCTTTGGAATATTGAAAAGTAATACTGGACATACTTTGACGTTTAAGAATTTACTGTAACAACAACTACGTAGAAAAGTACAAAATAATTTTAAACATTCTGCCTTGTTTAACTTATGTTAATTAACCTCAAAAAAGGGGAAAGAAGGACATGTAATCGCTTGTAACTTTGGGTGGGGATGACTGAGGTTTTCCATTTTTGCACATGAATAGTACAGTTTGCCGTAAAGTAACTGCAAAAAATTTCACTCTTCTATCTTTCATAATTTATGGGTAACGAGCAAAAACCCAGAAATTTATGCGTAGAGAAGCGGGGTGTCGTTTAGCTTACGCTTTACTGCGGGAGCGTGTTCTGACCAATTTGGCCCTTTTTCAATATCATCCTGCCTGTAAAAACGTCCCACGTTTCTACCAAATTTAAAGCCGATATCTTCATTTTTGCGGAAGTGCCAACAACGCATATCACGCAGACATACAAACGGGCAGACATGACTTAACCGATGCAGAAATTATAGGGTATCTGAAGTTTCCTTTTGGGTGTTGCAAACATTATGACAAAATAAGTGAACCCCCTCCTCCCTTCGGTCAGAAAAAATTCTTATTTAGCAAAGAAAGAAAGATTCACTTTTTCTGAAGCGTTTCTCACCTCTTTCATAACGCAGTACAAGCAAAACCAAATAAAAAATACCTCTAGCACGTATATAAAGTTAAATGAAGAGAAGAAATTCTCATTAAACGGGACTAAGCGAAGAAGCTAAAGGAACCCGTACTTTGCAAGTGAATAAAAGAAAAAATGTGTATCTGTAATTTCGAATACTTAAAAAACGATCACTTTGTATTATTTATGTTAAATGCAGAATTTATTAAACCTTTTAGGAGATCCAAATGTATACACACAAACACATTTGTATAAAGAAATGTCGGTTTTTTCTTTTTGTTTATAATTTATTTATTGACTAGACTAGTTATTTATTCTATTCAATGTTAGCAAAGAATTGGAAAAACATGAAGCACCTCTGTTAGGTCTAGAAATAATAAACATTAAAAAATATGACATGCTTATATACATATGTATAAATAGGTTATTTCAACACATCCGTAGTTTATATATGCATAATGTATCCTTGACGTAAGTACAAACTGTTGTTCAAAACTTCAAAACAACTTATTATTTAATAATTTTAATAGTTATATATCAAAACTTATGCTTTCGAAATGCTAATGAAATTGTATATGTTGAAAATAGACGAAGTTCTCCAGTAACAAAGAAAGCTTTCTCAAATTCGCAAGAGTTCTTCCTTCAGACCTTGGTGTAGAAAATAATTGAAATCGAAAATGACAAGGCTGGTTAGTTGTCCTGTTCTCGCCTTGTTATACTCACCATCAAAAATGCCTCTAAGTCAAAAAAAAAAGAGCATTTATATAAGAAAAAGAAGAATGGAATGATAGACGGATGGTCCATTTATTCAAAGAACCCAGATACCTATACACGCTTTCTGCGCTAACTTGAGACATTCTTTAAGTGAATAGGAGTTAATTAAACCGCCTTCCGCCACAAGTCAATTGCAATGTAGAAAATATGTTACGTAGGAACGACAAAATTATTTAAGGAAATAGTCATGAGGAGTTCAAGTTTTCTTAAAAAAGTATTTAAATCTCCGGCACGTGGCAAAAATTGCGCCTATGCTTAAATGCATGGTTACGATCTGAAAACTACGCTTTATTATATGTTAAATTAGCGCCAACTTGATACGGAAGTTACAGGGACTTTTTAATAAATAAAGTTTTTGTTACGAAAGCGCCTATGTAGTATTCATATGGTTATAGGTACAGGACGGTTTGTAAGTGAAATATGTGAAGCGTTTTTGTATCTAGGTTTTGCTGCTTTCGTTCAATTTAAATATATTTTTTGAAGATATTTATATGGTGTATGTGTGTGTGCTGATATTCATGTTGAAAAGCAACATGCAATTGCGAATAAATCAATCTGATCGAAGGAAATATGCAAACGTGCTGCTTTAGACGCACTGCAGTAGTATTTTTATTAAAGCTTTTATATTAAAGCTTTGAGTCGTAAGTGTTTCCTTAAGAAGATGCAAGGCTAAGAGCGAATCACTGAAATTGGACAAAAGATTCACACTCGATCATCGATATGTATATAAGCAAATTTAAAGCAGACTAAATGTTCATAAACGCTCATAAATGCTCATAAACACTCATAAACACTTCAAAATTCGCTTGACGGCTTGCGACACTAGTCTTTAATAAATTTTTATAGTAGGCTTATAGGCGCTTCGGAAATATATAACCTATTTACAATTTATTGTTGAGGCTTACGTCTATAAAAATTAATTTGTAAAGTAAAAATGTACATTTATTTCTTAAAGTCATTTTATTCACCTAGGACTGGTCCAACATGCCCGTTATCATGAGTTACTTATTAACTCCGAAATTTCCCTTTTCTGAATGTCTTACTTCTAAATTGTTTGCGTCTTCTTTTTCTTGCGTCTCTGTTAACTTTTGTGCCCTTGCTGCCGTTCGTCATCATTGCTTATATACGTATATTTTGGCCTGTAAATTATTCCAACTCGGATTCGACTCGAATATCCCACAATGGTTTGTAGTGAAGAGGCTATGCCTAGCAAAATCCTCTTTTATAAAGTGTACAAAAAATTTTCCTTAAGCATATTTCGAATAATGGTAGATCCACATAGCGCGGGTGGATTGAAGGAAAAAATCAACGATTGGATGGTGAGTATTAAACGATTCGACTCTAGCCGAACCTAATCCCTTTTATTTTGAAGACAATTCGAGAATATTTTATCAAAAAGCTTTTCAATTCAGATTAAAAGACTTAAGTTAATACATGAGTTTGAATTTCTGCGATTGTTATTAATTTTAATCGGTTTTAAGGTGAATTTTTTTTGAAACGCGGACTTTGCCATTCTGAAACGATTAAGCATAGCTAGGAACATTATGGATTTAGAAAAACAAAACCGAATATTATTTTGACTCAATTCCTGATTAAGATTGTGAAGTTTCAAAAAAATTGTTTTGGACCAGTCTTTTATGCAATAACAACTAATATCTGACTATATATATTTTCGCATGAATTATTTATATACATAACATTTTTCATATTTACATGTTTACATGTAGTGTAGTTACATACTGTTACTTGACGATATATAAATTATACATATATTTGTATGCATCTGAATTTGAGCATATTATTATTACATCGTTTTTCAATTACTCCCTTTTTTTGGATTCGGTACAGTAAAATCAATTTTCACTTTACTACCGAAATTGTAAAAAATTATATATATGTATATATGACAATGTGTGGGTCAGTGCATGTTTATAAACATACAATCATAAAGATGTGATATATACCTCTGTGACCCTTAATAGAATCGATCTAATTTGGGTTTATTAAGGGCGCAAAGATAATACCCTGAATAGTTTTGTGAATTGGGTGAAGCATAATCGCCGAAGTTATAATTACCGTAATCATTACTGGCATTCAAATGATGTGCACGGTGATGTGATTGTGAATGTTGATGTGCGTGGTGGCCATAGGTGTGAGCGTGTGGAACGTAGTGTTGAAAACCGCCTCCACTGCGATTTTTTTGTCATGTCAGTAAGGTACTGTTTCCATTATTATTCGTGGCGTGCACACGCATATGTCGATTCAGATTGCCCGATTGTGAGAATCTGAAAAAACGTGAAAAATTAGTTTAAGGAAATCAGTCACATCTGTATAAGTTCCGAGCTTAGCTCCAAGTTCTTAGCTTTTCTTGAGTTTTAAATAGAAATTGTGTAATCGGTTACGCTGGTTACTCTGTTAACACAAGCAATTGCGTGGCTTTTAAAAAAATGTCTGAGTTTGTAAAATTTGTCAATGTTTGCTGCTGTGGGCAATGTGTGGACCTCTTATCACCCGCCAAATTCCTAAGACAGATTATAGCAATGGCCAACAAATAACTCGTATACAATAAATAAATCGTTATACTCATCATTTATTTGTTCGATGCTTAGTTTGGACATACTCGAAGAAAGACAGTTTGCCGAATATTTCTCTGATCATTCGGTGAGTAAGTGAAAGTAACTTCTTCACCTCATATTCTGCCAATGGTTGTTTTGCATAAGCTACAAAATTACGTTGTTGATCTATATTTAGCACGATTTTGTGAATTGTCATCTTCTTTTAATTAGGTAAGTAGTCACACACTTCTACCCTACTAGTTTGTCTTCTTGGACGGAAAAATTGTCCACCTGTTTTTAATTTTTTCTTTATATGCAACGGGAAATAATTCTATCGCGTGTAATGCTTTATTGTTGCTAAACATTCACTTGATTCCCCAGCTATCTCCACATTTTCAGACTCGCTGGATATTATTGTTTTTTCTAAAGTGCATGAACAAATATGATGCGTCACTTTAAGCGGCTATTCTTCTGTATGCAATTTTTAGCTAACTATTCGAGGGATACATATGTTGGAACAAGATTTCATATTAACGTCATGAGGTGTTCTAGCTTGTGACCATATACGATGTACAATTTAAAATCGTCAAGGTTTATTTATTGCTCCGGTGGAGTTTAACCTTCCGCGCAAGAAATTCGCGGAAATAGAAGGCGTTATGAATCATCTTGTAAAATGTATTGTAACGATTATATTTATAAAAATCTTGGAAATCTTGGCCAGCGGGCTCTTATATTCATATATATACATATGTACGGAGTGGATTTTTATCGTACTACGGCTGTTATTAGATTGAAAAGTTTATAAGTTTTAAGTTTAGAACGAACAACTAGGTGAAAGGTCGTTTTCCTCTCCTTTCTCTAAGCTAATTTGGTTTTAGAAACTTTCGTTGACTTAAGGCATAAATATACTTGTTGTCTTAACAAATGCCTGAAAATTTACTTACCTCAGTAAACATAATTTACATTGATATGGTTTCTCACCACTATGGATCCGTAAATGTTTTGTTAGAGTAGAACTGTCCGAGAACGACTTTTTGCACGAGGAGCAACGATATGGGCGTTCTCCTGAATGGGTTCTCATGTGCGTGGTGACACTGGAACTTTGTGAGAAACGTCTATCACAAATAGGACAGCGAAAAGGTTTCTGTCCTGTATGTGTGCGTACATGAGCTGTTAAATTTGCGGCTTGTGAAAAACTTTTATTGCAATCGGGACAACGGTAAGGCCGTTCGCCGGAATGCGTTCTTAAGTGGGTTTTTAATGTGCTTGGCCGAGCATATGTTTTTCCACACAAACGACAAAGGTTAGGCTTGCTATCAGATCCTTCATCATTACTATCTTCGTCATCAAAAGTTGCAGCAATGATGGGGGCCGTGCTAGGTGAAATTGTGGTTCCGGTGGTGTTTGTTATTGGTTTTGTGTCACGTATTTGTGTGCATGATGTTGGACTTTTTGTGGTCAGCGAGTAACCCTGAGTCATTTGTGTGCTTGCGTGGAAACTTTTTGGAGCGATAGCAGCAGAAAGGGACAATGAAGGCGACGAAGAAGGAACCTTCTCCACAGCCTCTGCGAGAGATGGTAATATAACCGCGTTATGGTTGCTTTGCATTGGTGGTGCTCGGAAATCCGCTGTGAATGAGTATGTGGCAGCAGCGGGGTAGTGAGAAGGACTCAACACCGGCGGATATAAAACGTTAACAGACGATGAACTATTAGCTGGAGTCCACTGTAATTTATAGTTATATTAGCTTTCAAATCTACAAATCAATAAACCGCGTTGTACCTGGGAACATTGCATTGGCACAGAACCGTCAGCCGACCCGTATCCATGCATTGTCATATTCATGCTAACGTTTACACTCATACTGGGATACATAGCTGTTGATCCTACGCCACTCATTTGTTGGTTATTGCAGGTGTTACTTACCATTGTTGATGATGATGACGCGACAGGGTTGGGGGGCTCATAAAAACATGCTTGATCTGTGGAGCTTAAAGTGTTGCTGTGCGACGATTGTATGTTAGCGGATAATGTTTGGTTATGACCATTAGGTGAAATCAACATTTGATGTGGATGAACGGTGTACGAGAGTGAAGCTTGATGTGGATTTGCAGAAAAATTGTAAGAGGTACCACATGGAGAGAATGGGAATAAGCTGGGCAATGGATCGATGTCTAAAGGTGAGAGTCCTGGGAACGTTGAGGCCATTTCATCCGCAGACCAGTAATTAGCGGCGCAGTTTCCTTCACTATCCCCACTATTGAAGTTCACTTGTGTGCAATTTTGTACAGAGCCAGAGACGTTGAACGAACCTTCACCAACGGCTGCATCGAAGCATGAGCCACAATCGAAATCGTTCGTAGGCAGTGAGGACACCGGTAGGGCTGTATTACCTTGACACGACAAACACCCAACACAGGAGGAAGCGGCGCACTCGTGCTAAAAACACATATACCGAAAGTAAGCGGTGAATAATCGATGTCATTATTGTGATATTACATAAAGGATTAAATATCCTGCTTGCCTTTAAATGTTTATTGTGTGTATAATGTGTATTAGTGGCTTGGCGTAACAGAACTTGGAAGTCGTAAATTTCAAACATTTAAGGCCGATAATGATGTGATGAAAAATATAACGGTCAACTTAAGAATATAAGAACTTTTGTATGTGATTTGTAAGACAAATGTAGTTCACTGCAAACAGAGGAAAAGGCAAAGTAAAGACCCAACCCCACCCCTTTTTTTCCAATCATAAAAATAGGAAAGAAACGACAGTAAATAACTATGCCGCTAATTACGAAAACTTCAGTAATGAGTATAATATAACTGCTGAGCTCTTGTTGTGTAATAGTATCAGTGATAGTAGTCGCAACAAGCATTTATATCCCAACTGTTGCTATTAATAGAAGTTGTAATAAATTCTGAAAAATTCTAGCCCTTCAAACCCGCTTAATAGGCAAGCCGTTAAATAAAAACCTAGCGATAATGTGCACAATGATCTCTTGTTTGTGTTTAGATAAACCCAGTTAACGATAAAAAGCCGTCTTCATCATGAGCGATTACTTTTTAAGGTGAGCGTTGAACACGTAGCATAAGCATTTATGTAAGAAGCGTTAATGGTAGCATGTTAATGATTTTCTAGGAGCTAGGATCTAACTTTTTTTAACTATTATGGATGGCTTTGTTAGCTATCCGAGCACATTCCTTATCGCAATATTTTAAAGCTTGGCAGTTGTACAAATGAGAGAAACATAGACGGACAAAACAAAGACCGTGTCTACATGCAATGGTAGCACATTCACCTTTTTTATGATAACTCGTTACTAGACACCTGTCATAAAGAATTATTTCGAAGGTTATATTACACACGTGGATTGAACGGGATCGACGAGATTTGACCTGGCGAGTTAACCCTGTTTTTGTGCAGGAATTCTTTCGGTTTCGGCGCTTCGGTTTCATGCAGTTTATTTGGTTCGTACAATGTTTTCTTATGCACCTTTTTTATGCAGTGTAGGAATGTGTATAGAGATAAAGAAAGAAAGAAAAATTTACCGCGCAAACGCAGGATTAGCTGTATATTTTCTCCATCAGAAAATCCAACGCTCAACGCCAAAAAAAATAATTCACTAATGATCTTGAGGAAAACGAAGAATATGCCATAATCCCGTTAAAATTTATTTGTTGCAATATCGCAAAATCGGTTTTCCTATTTAAAGCCGGCTTGCCTCTAAGTTTTGGACAGCGCTCTGAAGGGATTTTATAGAGCTTTGTAGTTCTGCACACCCTTTTTTATTTTCTTCTTATTGTGCATTACTCCCGCCATCTAAGAGTAAGCAAGCAAGCAGCATACCGCCAGACAGCAACATCTACATATTTTTCACAGACGATGTGATACATTTTAAATCAAAAATTGCATTAAATAAAAAAAACTCGTGTAGTGTTCAATAAATTAAGTTATTGAAATAACATTTGGAATTACACGTAAGTACATTCATATATTTTGGAAAATATTTTTAAATCGAGACCCATCTGAGTGTAATTGTTCTGGAAATCTCGTTGGCGTCTGCCTAATTTCTCTGCTATTGCTCAATGGTGGTGCGGATCCGAATCCACAAAATGGAGAAAAGCTGGCTAAGGCTCTTAGCGCCCTTACAGTATTTCATCATCCTAGAGAATCCTAAAGTTTTTTTTTCCTTGTCCCCTTGAATAGAGTGTTTATTATGTTTAACGTTGTGTTAGTCTCCACAAAAATCGCTAATGGAAATCGTATTAAACCTGATTAAACCTGATTAAACATTTTCATATGGTATATATGATATTTTTATAGCATATTTGTGGTTTGTTTTGTTATGTTTCTTCCTTCAATATAAGTTTAAGAATAAAATAACATAAAAATTGTTATCGCATTATCAGGTTATAACAAGCGATTAAGAAAAATATTTTCGAATTTTTGGATTTTACACAACAAGGGTAGGGACTGTGTAAACGTACATTAGCGTTTTACACAAAAAAAAAGGCCATAAAAATCTACTAATGAATAAATTGTGGGAAATTTTTTACATTATTACGGTCAGGCCGTATTCCATATTCGATGAGTCTAGACATATGGATTCACAAGTAAACAACCAAATGGTGCCATTTTATTTTCACTAATATTCATCCTCCACAGATGGTGAATTTTTTATAAACCACGCAAAGGATGATTTTGATTTCGTATAAAACTAGCCAACGGCCGTTTCAATTCAATTACTTTGCAAAGTTCGCGCAGCGCACATCATATTTTACATAAAAGAGATTCTATTAAATATATATTAATAACAATGGTAATAAAAAATAAAAATATTAAATTTATTTCTTTTAAAAGAGATTCAAACAATTTAATAAAATTAGAGCGAGAAATTTATTTTGTGCATTCAAATAATTTAATATTAAATACAGATTTTTAGAGAAAAAAATAGTAAATTTGTTAACTGCTTTCAAATAATTATCAAGTTTGGAATTTACCATTGAGTGGTAAGTAAATTTTATTATTTCATAAATTTTATTTATTTATTGATTAGATATCTAAAAAGACCAGTATTTTGAATTTGATTTGCAAATTAAATTAAATTATTCTAGAATTATTATATTATATTACACAATGGTAAGTATCTCAGACCGGGTATTTAGTGGGGTTTTCAAGGAATATCCAGCTTTATGGGTAAATAATAGGGGTAGTAATTTATGCAAAGTACTGTGCAAGAAATTAGCCGACCGACCGACAGAAGAAATAGGTGACTCAGTGACTGCAGAAGACGTGGTTAGGAAAATTTGTGCACTTAGATATAGTTTAAGGAGACTCGACAGAAAACAGGGGACTAAGATTAGAATGACGGAATATACGTGGTACACGCGGGAATTGGGTTTGAAGTGGGTCGTAGAAACACTGACGAAACACATACGTAGTAGTAAAAACTTACGTATTACGGCTGACAGCGAGGACGAGGAAGGAGAGGAAGAGGCAGAACAAGAAGAAGGTAGAGTAGTAGAGGAACAAGGGCCGGAAGTAGTAGAAGAAATAAAAGATATACAGACGGCGGACGATCAAACATGGGCGCCATGTATAGGTAGGCAAGTGTACATAAGCGCGTAAGAAGCCCGGATATTTTCGCTGAGGATAAGGACGGCCCGCCAACATCTCACAATGCTAGCCTAAGGGGAAGTTGAAGACAATGGAAGCATATGAGAGAGTGGAAGCCGAAAACGAAGAACTAAAGCAACGGCTAGCCAGATATGAAGGCCAGGAAAAACACCCCGAAGCTTTAAATTCAAGAATATAAGAGAGCCAAAAGACGAGAACATGCATACTGCCAGCCATCCAAGATAAAGGTAATTAAAATAAAATATATTTTTAGCGATGAACTACTTACTTGCGTCCCGATTTTTTTACTTTACTTCAGATTGGAAAGAAACTATACGCCGTCGCCCTCGGCCTCAAATACATAAAGTTTCACTGTTTGCCAAAGCTAGGTTTGTGTTTATCGTTACTTATTATTATTTACAATTTATTAATTTCTTTTTATTTCATTTTAGATTGAAAAACAAGCATACGCCTCACTCGTTGCATGCGACCTTTGCTATTCAACCATAGGTTTCTTTTCAATTTTCATTGTTTCATATACAAATAAATTTATAATAAGCTATTTTCATTTAAAAATTATACCAATAAGTTTGTGTTGCAATTGGAAGAAACTCAATTTGTAGGTAAGTTCTTCTATATACGCTGCAAATTAAGCGGATTTCAGCAACTATCCTCTTATACTGCTGTTATCTAGGTTAATCGAGGTTAATCGAGGTTACTATTATTATTCCTGTAGCTGCAGTTTTCTTAATTAAGCTTATAAGTAAATGCGTTAACAAACAAGGTCCGTAATGATTTGTCGCCATTGTTAACTCAATACCATCTTCCCGAAAGGCTAACGCCATTCCTGCATTGTGAATGAGCACATCGATTTTCTGCTCGTTTCTTAAGATCTCAGCTGCGAATTCTCGAATCGATTTTCGGGAGCCCACGTGCCTGTTAATTGCAATATGTATCTCGTATTCGAATGCATTCGAATCAATCCACATCTGTACGATCAGCAAATACTTGCTTTGTCTTTCCAAATATGAAGCTCTCCTTTAAGCAATTTAATATAGATTTCTAGATATTCTAGATTGCTTCGACAAAGCATGGGCGTATACATTCTTCTCGGCGTTCTTCTTTTGATATGCGGTTTTGATGAATAATGTTATGCAAACATTACAACAATCGCTGCTGTGATAGTTTTAAAATTTTTCCTTTCAATTGACCGCGAACTTTTTATGCATGTTTTATGTTAACAAGTCCTCGTCTTAAACCTGGACGATTTGTCCAATTCCTTTTCTAATCGCGATAGATTTGTTAATCTTTATTCCAAAGTATATATATGTACATATATATATATATATATATATATATATGTTTTACGTGCTCCACACTTTCAACAATATCAATCTGAGTTTTTGTCGTTTCCCATCAACTTTTTGAATTTGTCGATGGCATTGTTTTAAATCAAAGTATCTCCTCTTGTTAATAAGATACTTTTTCCAGATTGCCTCCTGCGGCATTCGCAAATACTTTATTTTTTAATTACTTACACTTACACAACAAACACTTAAAAAATATTGATCGGTGTGCTTAAAGACCAAAGTGCCCGCCTAAAGTTATCTGAAACTATTAATGAGCAAATTTTACTTATAATTTGTCCAATTTTTGTAACGATCGTTAACTTCGTTGACTTTGTACATTTTTGTCGTTTAACATCTGCAAAATCCTGCATTTTGCTTTTCAAGCACCTTCCGCGTACACTACTAAAAAATCGTTCGCTACTACAGACCCTCGAACAAAATCCAATTCAACAACAACTGTGCCGTTATTTATTTCAAGCAGAAGGTATTTGGAAAAGGAAAAAGGATAAAAATATATAACGAATAATACAAAAATTATAAGACAGTTTGCACAGTTGTCCATACAATGCGAACAATAAGTTTGCGGACGTCTTGCATATATCTATTATTACGAAAACCTTTCAATTTCCCTGTGAGTAGACACAGTCGCAAAATTTTCATCTACAAGTTTTGATCGCATGAATTGAATGAACTATTCGGCAGAATACCAGCTTTTTCGCAGTTCGCTGCCTTATATCACCAAAAACCACTATATAATTCTTAAGCTTAAAATCAAAAATCCTTCAAATCGAGCGTTAAACAAATTTTCTATTCCGCCTTCGGTTAAAAGGTGTTTAATTTCTCAAGTTATATTTACTTTAAGGTCGGGGTTTTTATGCTTCTTTTGTTCGTCTTCCAAAAAAGAAATTTGAATGTCAACGGCAACTGCGAAATTTTGTTCAACTAACAAGGATTCCACTTATAAGAAACTCGATGAATTCTATTTGTGGGTAAACATGAGTAAGTGAGAAAAGCACTTTCACTTTTCTTCCTTTTCTCTCCTTTTCAAAGATATGTGCAACATTACCAGATTATCAAAGGAAAATTCAATCCGCTTTTCAGGAGGATTTTCGATTCGCCGTAGGTATCCGGTTTAATTGCCCATTGTCTTTTACAAAATATTTCTCGTATTTCTGAATGTATATGTTTCTAAATTTGTGTGAATTTTGAGCTCCAACTTGTTTAAGATCTTGAGATATTGTTTTCCCTCGACGTGGACTCTCCGGATGACTAATCGTTCTTATAAACTCCGCTTTAATTCTTTTACTTGAAGGACATCGACTCCGCTGGTGTAGTTAGTTTATTTTGACGAAAAATGCGGCCCATGACATCAAGCGTTGAAAACGAATTTTGTGTGTCCTATAAAACCTATAACTTCATTGAAAATTTCCACGTTTGTCGTTTTTTGTTTTGTTTTACGGAAATTTTAAACGGGTTTTATGTTTGGTTCCTTTAGTTCGTGAAGCTTTCCTTGTATGTTATTCCAGCTGCTCGAATACTATATTTTTCGATAATGATGTAGAATGATAGAACGATCAGAAACTCATCCCATTTTTCGATTTCCATTGAGTTTGTAAATAACATTTAAAAAAATGCAGTTAGTTACATGATTTTGTACGTCTTTTGCCATTTTCATCTTTAGAAAGTTTAATGTGACCAGTGCGAACGAGCGCTTTGCTGATGGAAGGGGAATATTGCACTTCCCCTTAGTTATCCTTTCTTCGCTGACCACAGTTTCACATAACGCTTTCAAGATCTCGTGTTGAACCTTTGTAATACCACTTCCTTAGAAACTCAAGCCATTCACACCGGTGATGCATTTATTCTGATCTCTACATGTTGCAATGCGAGCGCACATGTCTCATAACCTACGAAAATCAGTTAATCCTTTGCACAAAAATGGCTTTCCATCATTTTAGCTTTTCCTCTTTAAAATACTTTTCTATGCATAACACTATCAAGCACAGCATATGACCCTTATGGTAAATTATAGTTATGGGATCGCATACACATTTTACACAACCATTTTTAAAGAAATCACTTTTTCTCATTTAATATTTAAGGGTAATTTTTTTTTGCTTTAATATGAACTTTTTAAACAGATTTAATTGACATCGAACGATTCGGTTTTAATTAAAAATAATTTTCTCTTATTTACAACAACAACACTTTCTATTAAGAAAGAAATCGCCCTAGGAGTATGTGCAGGAGCGCGAAGTGACAATAATAATTTAAGTATGTAAGCTTAAAACGAATAAAATGCCGTTCTATGATTAAATTACCTGCGGACTGTCCAACGTTAAACCGAACAATGGATTGTTGGGAACATAGCCTGTTTCTGGTTCCGCGGGGCCTGCGTTTGAGACATCGCATGATATGTACATAGCTCCACCCTCTTGATCTTCCAAAGAATCTAAGTAATGAATGGAAAAATCAGGAAAATAATTAATAGATGAAACATCCCCAAAAAGCTGCTGCGAAAATTTGCTTTTATTTCATTTACTCATATATATGCATGCTTTCTAAGCATCTATGAAACATCAAATTCTGACAAACAGCACTCGTTGCACATAAAAATTATATTAATATTTAAATTGACTTATGTTACACACAGAAAAAGTTTTTGCCTTCTTTCATATTCGTCCGTGAAGAGGAAGGAGAATTCTCGTTGTTGCTTTGCTTATGCCATCAACATAAATTACAAATACACATGTAATAGGAGCGCTATAATACAATGGTCAATAATTCCCAGGACTCATACATATATTTCGTCTTTAACAAGGAATTCCATATTATATTTGGAAAGTGAAAACCTTCAAAAAACATTCCTCAAAATTTCATTTCATTTCGATCGTTGCAATGGCGTTTGGTAATGCTATTATTATTATTATTATAATTTAGACTAATGAAATAAATTCTTAGAGTAAGCAAAAAAGACCTTGAGCACTAGCAACACAGGCTATCGGCTCTAATTTGGTAATGCTAGCTTTGTTGTTTTCGAAGCATTAGAAAAATTTTATTTCTGTTTTATTTGGTAGGAAAAAATAAAGTTGGGAGTCAGCATTGGCTTGTAAACTGTTATGACAACTTTTCTCCATCGAAAACAATAATTTGCTTGTGGATGAACCGAAATCGTATGAACGCTGGTCACGTTGCCTGCAGCTCATATGCATGACAAGTGGTTACACCAGGAAAACTAAAAAAATCCCGAAATTCATTCTTGATAGTCGCGAAAATTAACTGACCTCCTGAAGATACTAAAAAGCATGAAAAATTGAGCATTAAAATATTGTTCTCCAAATGGCTTACGCTTTTACTCCTATGAAACGAAAGCACAGTTTCATAAGGCAATGGCTAGAATGACGAAAATCTCTAAACTGAAGTTCGAATTGCTGGTCTAACTATTGTGCTTTTCAGATCCAGCGCACTTCGGCATCACTATCCAAAATATTTCAATCAACATTACATCCGTCATCCACAGTTGACACAGACGCACTCTTCATCTAAAAAACACGTTGCTGCAATTGACTTCCTTTCAGGATTTGCTTCAAGATTTCCCTTAAAATATATTTGCCATTTCTTATTGTTCAAATTCCTTAACGATTCGCCAACCGTTAACCTTAATGCTTTCAATTACCAAAAAAAAACAAGAGTCTGCGAAACCATTTCGCTTCCCGTAAGTAGTTTGAAGTTAAAAAATGGAGAGCACACGATTTAAGAACGAAAAATAAACTGTGGGGATCTTTAATATCTTTCAGTATGTTGAAGAGTGCTACATAGTCGAGAAAATAATTCTGTAAACACAATGGCGGTTGAGATCTACTACAACTAACTAGATCAACTAGATCAAGGTTAAGAAGAAGTCTCGAAAAGGCAATGTGCATTACCGCCTCTATTGGAAAACGCAGGAGGTAGTGAGAGCTTTCATCTTGAACAACAAGCACTAAACGTTTGTATCGATTATTGAGCAAAATCTTATTTTAACTGAGCGCGCGTAGTACATTTACACGACGGTGTAGTGCAACTGCTATCCTCTCGTCTTCACTTGTGTGATTTTGCACAACAATTACCCGAGTTCCAATAATCAGAAAACAGCAATTCCACTTTAAAGGAGTTATGCACTGCTCTCGGGGAAGTGCTTGCACGTGGTCGTCGGAAGCGGTAAAAGCAAAAGAGATTGTCGCAGACACGGCAGGAATTCCTTGTTTGTTCTCTTCATTTGTCATCATTGTCATCAAATGATTCAACAATCAGGTTTCTAATACTTCTTAAGCTATTTAGCCCGAACTATCATTCAAAGCTTTTTGCATTGTTTTCTTGTTAAAACTTACTTTTTCGCTTAACTTGTTTAGCTTGATATGGCCAGTAGAGGTAAAGAGTTCCCCGAACATCAGTTTTGGTAGTACGGAATTATACGTTTTGAAGGAAATTAAAACAGAAATGTTTCTGAACTAATCACTGCTGGACAAAAGCTACATTTAGGTGAAAAAGAGTTACATCTAGCTTTGATATCCCTTTGAGCGTCACAGAAAGAAACCTTAATTTCTTACTGGAAGGTGATCACTTTTGTTAGAGAGAGAGAGAGAGAGAGAGAGAGAGGAGAGCTTTATTGTGGACACTAACTTAAAACAGACATGCCAATAACACAATATCTGTGGGAACTGTAAACAACTTGCAAACATAACCGTTGAGTATTATAATGCTTTGTCTCTCGTTCGATGCGAACTACTCAGGAGAAATTATGTATAGCGGTTTTACTCGGCTTGTAACCCACATCAAGATTGCAACTTACCAGAGTAATTCGCAATTTTATATTGATCTTATTTCTGGTCATTGGAAGGAGGCTTTTGAACCTTTCCATAGTAACTATGAATACGCTTTACAATCGCAGACATGATTAAAAAAAAAGAAAGAAAGAATTGCGTAGCAAACGAGTTTGCAAATAATATCTTAAAAGTTACACACACGTAGATAAACGCGGGCAAATATATTTGCTAACCGCAAAGCACATTGAAACTCCGCCCCACGAAAGCATTGGTTCATTGCATGGGGTGAATTCATTTGTGTTTGCATTCGCAAGCATACAAATACATAGGGTAACAGTATGTTCATTCAAGTATGCGCATGAGCAATAGGTTGTATCATTGCTTTGCAATTTCTGTACGCACTGTATGTGTGTACAAACGGTTTGACTAAATCTATCTGTACAAACACCCCGTTATTAATCAATAAAACCATTTATGCATACCATGCCTGTAGAACATACCTTATTTTGCGGCGAATCTTGATTACAGCGAAGAAATGAGAATAATTCTCTTTATTTGCTGTAGTGGTTTAAGTAGTCTGCGGTACGTATGTGTTATTTTTGTATCAACTACTGAATGCTCATATTCTCGTTTTCACAGAACCCTTGCAACGCCTAGAAGGAAGCTCCAGAGGTCAATAAAGTAAATATATTATTGAAGGTATTCGTTTGCTTGTCTGTCCCTTTGTGTAATGTGTGACAAACACTTCCCTGGTCGCTTGAAATCTAGATACCGACTTCAAATTTACCAAAAACGTATTTAATTTTCTTAGAAAACCTTCCAATTAAGTGCATGTAGCGATTTTCTTTCTTTCAATATATTTATAGTTTTCCTGACTTCTTTTTTGGGCACCTTTTACAATAATTGATTACAATGAGCTTTAATCTCCTACACATTTCAGAATATCTAAAACTACGGCGAAGATGTGAAACGTTATTCAATTGAAAAAATCTTAAAACATTACCAATGCGTTAACTTTATTAGGAGCCCTATAATTTTAATCCTCCCTTGCACTAATTGTATTACTTGCCATTAGTCACATACTTTCGAAGTTAGCACATTTCGATTTCAAATGACTAATAGAATGTGACAACAAGCGGATTCAAAGTTGCGAGCATGTTGAACGTTTTGATTGAAAGCACTGAAAGCATTGTCCATTAGAAAACGATGGCAGTGTTATATGGAAAGTGGTCGAAAAAGCGGTCTGATCGGAACCATATTCAATATGGTTCATCCCGACCAAAATATGACGGTATATCGCATTTCACCAAAATATCTCAAAAATTGCGTCTTGTAAGTTAAACAAAAGAAAACAAGGCAGACGGGCAGACAAACTTTAATCGATGCAAAAAGTGATTCTGAGTCGGTCGGTATAACGAAAGGCGGCTTTGTCTCAAGTCCTCCTTGGTGTTGCATATATCCGCACAAACTTAATATATCCTTGAACGGCAAGTGGTCTAGTGTGTAAAAATGACAATAATCCCAGAAATTGAACTGTTTACATCCAACGTGGATATGAAATATTTCATCAAAGCTTTACAAGTATTTCGCCTGCAAACTATTCCAAGCCATCTATTGACACGATGGACAGAAAGTAAAATGATTTCTGTGTTCCTATTATTACCGATTTCTATGTATCTCATTCTCGATACCTTAATGAGGAAAATTGTAAGTAACTTTTACCCAAAGGTAAGGCATCCGCGTATAAGTGCACAAGTGTGAAAATACTTACCCAGAATTATTTTCAAGAGTTTGGAACTGTTATGCAGCAATCCCATGACATGACTCCTTTAAGAAAATGTGCTTGATGTTTTATTGAGTTTCTCGGCTTTTTCGATTTAACCCTTCTATGCATCGTAATTTGTAGATTTCGGACGACTGTAAAAACCAGACCGAAAAATTCGTCAAAACTTATGCATTCATTTATATTTTAAATTAAATTTGTTTTTGTAAATAGCTGTAGTGCTCCTCAAAACAATTGCTCAGTTCCGTTTGCTACTCTAACAATATTTTTATTGTTGTCGGGAAAGGCGCATATAAAACGACACATCAAACTTTTCTTCCACCTTGGCTTATAAAAACACAGAACTACCCGCAGACAACTACAAATTCACTTATTCCAGAGTATTTGTTTTTCTCTCTTGAAAAAAAGATTCATGGCGCTTTCCTTATGGTTCGTTTTCACGGCTTTTCATTGGCTTAGGGCGTCGATGTGCAACCGAAAACACACATTTCTATGCTTAGACGATATGCGTAAAGCGTAGTTTTTTAAAGATTTTTTTCGCTTCCTAGTAGAGAAAGGTTTAGATCCAAATATGCGCAAATACGTTCAGTTCAAACAGTTCATTTGGAACGTTCCTCTGTATCTTCACTTTAAATCATTTATTACTGTATTGCTATTTTGTTACGGCGTTAGTTTCTAATGCGAGGTTAATCACACCTTCATCAAATACTTCAATAAATTAATTATCTTAATAGGGAGCAATTGTCTTTATTAGCCGCAGCCATTTTCATATGTCGTCTCCTGGCTGGTGGCTTATTCGGTCATTCGTATATATTACTTTTTGTGTTAATAGAGCACCGTGTGTCGCGAGTGTAAATCGATCAAATTAACTTTTCCATTTCCATAATGTGTGCTGTTTTGAGTAACTGGCTTTAGTGATTGCCTTTTGTTAATATTAATAATTTAGGGCGAGAAAGGGATCTGGTGCGTGCTTTTTATATAGGTGTATATATTTTTATTTGCCATACTGGATGGGACCTGACCATAAAATAAATGCCGTTAGATCAATCGCTGCCAACTGCGGACGATTTTAACAATAATGCGAGTTGGCAATTCGATAGAGCAAAGGGAAAACGACTGGATATTAACACAAAATTGAATAAACTTTTCGTTTATTGTTTTTAATCCTCCTACGATTTTCTCGAAAGTGTGTTTATTAACTCATTTGAAATTACACCCTTCGGACGACTTTAAATATTTAAATGAACTTTGTACACTGCACCCAAACATTGCACGGTAATAGGTCACAATTTTTTTTGTGTCCGTAGACATTACGTGAACTTTTTCTAATTTAATTTAGGTTTTTAAATATTTCTTCGGTATTTCTTCACTTCGCGACAAAGACATGCCCCTCAAAAATTGTTAAGTGCCTTAGTTTCACTCTCACAAAGATCGTAGCTTAATTCCAAGGATTTAATAGCTGCTATAGCAAACCAGCAGATCGTGGATATTCAAAGGAATTAACATTTCTGTCCTTTATTTGAATTAACTTTAATTACTTGTGTGTTATTTAATCTCAAATTTGATTTATAATTTTAATAAATTTCACTCATTGTATACAGTCTATAGTAATAACAATGCGACGACAAGTACAAAACTTTTATCCGGTTCAAAGCGCATGTGAAGGATTCGTTCGAAACGACCTTAGCCATGCACAAGTGAAGTTTACAGATTTTGTGCCAATTCCGAAGTCTTTTCAGTTATAAAGCCGTGGCGGCAGGCTTCTTTGCTTTTGAACAGTCTCCGCTATTATATTATTTGTTAGTAAACTTGAACTTGCAACTTGAAAGTGAAGTATATTTTCCAAATTTCAGTAGACTTTTTTTGTAATTTTTACAACTTTCCCAGTTTCAATGACAAATGCATGGCCAGATCGATAAGCATGCTGGAGTTGATTTCGAACCACAACTATTCAAATTTTATTTCCTGAGGATATACAGTATATGTATACGTATATATGCAGTGAAAAAAGTAATTTGATTTGACTTGATCTTTACGAGAAAGATAGAAAGAAAAATTGAGAAGAAGGAGGATTGAACCTCTTCGACTTTTAAGAACGATCCATCGAAATGGAGATGTTACGGGAAAAAAGTAATGATTTTTCTTGCAAATAAACACTTTTGCGTATGTTCGAATAGTACTTTGGCATAAAAAAGTTCAACATTTTTGCGAAATGTCAACCGGATCAATAATTTTGAAATCGAATAACAAAACCTTGTAGATTTCGCCCAACCGAAGAAATTTCCCATTTGCATAATGCCTATTGTTCGATTTTGTTCGTGGTATTTCATGAAATATTTAGTAATTTTTTTTCCACCTTATAATTTTCAAAAGTTCTTGTTATGAATTTCATATACGTGTAACTAAGAGTTCACACGAGTTAAAGGCACACAAATGTTTTTCCAACTTTTCACACCGATTTTACGGAAACTACCAAGATATTCTCGAGAAATTTGTTTTTTAATCTTCACATTTCTCCACTATCCAAAGCCAGGTTTAATCGAAATTGGCTTCTTTCAAATCGAAACTTAATATTAAAAATTCCAAAAAAAAAAAAATCTCTTTAATATGGAATATGGAATATGTTTAGCACCTTGCAACGTGGGAACTTGTTTTGCATTGAATTTTGCATTTAAATGTAGAAAATCCTTCCGAATCCTGAATATCCGATTTGTGCCGTTACGTTTTCAAATAATTTTTTTCATTTAAAATAATTTCTTATTAAATGTAAATATGGAATTATGTTTTAAAAATTGTAAGGTTTAAAAGTGAGAACCGTTACGCGGCACCGAGTTGAGAAGACTAAACAATTTGATTTTTAAGTGTATCTAAGAGCAACTTGCAACACCGAACTAAAGACAGCAACTAATTCAAGCTTGAATCGATTCAGTAAACAATCGACTGAAATTACTGAGGGAGCGTAGCAATAATTGCAAAATTTCAACAAGAACGACAATATCGAGAAATAAAAAGCGAACGAAAACAAACAGTTCACAATTTACAAATTTAAATTGTCCTTACTTAACATACTTACAGAGCAAAGAGTAAAGATAAACCAATTCATTGGCTCTTCTTCTTTCCCTTATGGTAGTAGAAGATAGAGGGAAAACAGTTTTTCATTTTTTCTTGTCTTCTTCTTGCAGTGACATTAATCCTCCTATGTATTGCTTCCCCACCTCCTCCCACCCCTGCTAATATACTCATTTACGTATGTGTAAATAAAACAGAAGGGCCAGACCCGACACACACAAATTAACACTTATTCTTTTGTGAACCAGTAGCTTGTTTTACTTTTTTTTTTGCTCTTTTTTTCACTTCGTAGCCATCAAGCATTAAGCTTGCTGAACATGAGAGAGGGAGAGCGAATGAGCGAGATGTGTGCAACTGACAAAGAACTAATTTGTATTTTTATTCACGATTACAAACAAGACATTGATCGTCTGCCTATTCACTCATAAAGAGTATCGACCTGAACTCTCTCTCTCTCCTTTTACTTCGCTATGTTGTTATTACCTAGATTGGTTGCCTAGCATATCGACTTTTGTATTTACGTTTACACTAACAAAAAGTAATTGTATATACAGGAGATGAGATTTTTGTTTGTTTTTATTTTTCCTATGTAATCATGGCAAATTTTATAATCAAATGAAATTTCAATCGTCAACGACGTAGGGCTCTCTCAATTTTCATATGCTAGAACAGATTAACGTAATAGAGAGCGATAACGCTTCTTGTGTTCACACTTGGTTGGTGGAAGGGTGTTTCCTGTTTTTTATGTGTGGTTGTGTATTGTGCGTAATTATTTCTTCTTGTACATATTTTCAGTATTGTGCACACATACGAATGCAGCTAGATATGTGTAACCACAGACAATGCTTTTTTTATGCCTGCGTACATGTACTCGAATTTCTGTTGTTTAGCAAATTTTTCAACCCTAATATTATAGAGCAATACATGAACACGAATTCCTCGAACTAGTATTCATATACTTAAATGGTTTTCTTGTTAACACCATTTCCTAAATTAATATAAGTGTTTTGTTATTGAAAACCAATGGCGGACTTCTTTTCTTAAAATTCAATTATATAGCAGTTTCGCTCGATTTGCTCTTGTTTTTTACGGAATGACAATTCATTATAGTGGTGACCTTTATATATCTTTTGTAGAAATTTACAGAATTACTCGTGCATAGGTGTCCCCATCCAGTTTTTGATTTCGTCGTTGGTAGCCGATGTGGTAGGAGAATGATTAGTATGCGCAAAAAGACATATATGCGGAGTTGAAGCAACCGCAAATGCAAAAAAATAAATAAATAAATTCATAAAAAGTAACGAAAACCATGATTGATATTTGATATTAAGCTGTGGTTATATTTATGTCTTCAACAATTGTGAAATATCAATTGAATTTTAATACCTACCGTCAGCGAGATGAATGCATTTTGTCTATAAGCAAAACTCTTGCGTCAAACGCTGGAAAATAATAACAGTTATATTTAACACGTCCTTAACAAGAAGTCGAACTGACAATAAGAGCAGATTTATGTAAATTGCACCGTGAGGAAATGCCGCTGGAAGCTGCATTCGGTTGTAAGGACCACTTCCCTCCTCTTTTATTAAAGCAGACCTCTCGAAATATCGTTATTTACGTTTTTTGCTAAGAATAAAACTCTTCACCCTATTTCCTTTGTTTTTGCTGGAAAGTTTCAACAACAAACTTTAATGGTAAAAATTTTAATAAAATGCAACACTGCACCCAATTTCGATAATGACCTAGTGCGTGCTTATATAATACCATTGATAATTGAGCATCAGGTATTTATTTATTATTCATCACCGCACTGTAGAGTACTCACTATCACAGTATTAACATCGCTGTTTTCAATTTTGTACTGAACCACTAATACGAGCCCACATAGATGTATTTAGTTCGTAGTTTTGTTCAAATGCATTCTTTTTCTCTAAATTCGTTTTTTATGTTCTTACTTTCCCTTTAAAATGCTTTGGAAATTTTCAGATCAACACTTTTTTTCATTTTCGGCGAATATTGTTTAGAATTCAAATTTTATTTCGCGAGCCGAACAATTCGTTTAGTGGACATATGAAGAATAAGTAACTGCCACTTCAGTTTGTTACTTAAATTAACAACGAATATGTAAAGTTCAAGTAGACGTAAGCTAACTTCAATACAATTCGGTTTCTATTGATTTTGCCTTTGAGCTTGATATGAACACAAAATAGTATTTTTCGTATGATCAGTAAAATGCAAGAAATTTCGAAAATGAAACATTGAGGCATGAGAACAGTCAATGGTAGGTGTTCGCAACAAAATATTTAGCAACGAAACTTAATATGTCACAATAAAGTTAAAGGTATAGCAAAATTTTTCCCCTTAAAAAAAAAAAATTTAGAACAAAAAACTGGTTTTATACAATATTAATTTTAAGATTATCCTGCAAAGTTCTCACAATAATTAAAATGTGAGCAAAGAAACATGAATGGAAATATATCCTCTATGTGCACACAAATGACCTGTTGAAGTAAACCGCATATTAAATGACAAGAGTTGCAGAGTGCATTACATATAATTCCCATAGGACTAACGTGAAGAGAGAAACCAGATTAACTGATAATGACGTTGCGTACTGCAGCGAAGACTGAAATTATGTTTATTACGCATACCTGCTAACTGTCCATAAGTTTCCCTATGACGCGTGTGTATGTGTTGGCAAAAAATGCCTTTCCGGTAGATAAGATAGTAGTGATAATAACCTACTTGTAGCGATAATAAAGCAGTAAACGGGCGAATGACACGTGAGGCATGTGCACGAAAGGAGTTTTACGCTTATAATTTTAAACCGTTTACTTATATTATGCGTTACATACAAAATAAATATGTTGCTAGTATTTACTTTTAATAAATGTTCCTAATTGAAATTCAATATTTATCCAAGAGATTATCTGCCATCTACGACTAATTACGTAAATAAATAAGTGAGAATGCTATAAGGACCAATCGCGAATCGAGAATGGCGAGCGTGTTCACATCAGTTAAAGCAGCGCACTTTTGTATTCATCATATTCATTAGAAGACAACGAGCTCACTGTTATTCACTGAAAAAAATGCCTTCCAAAAAATCCGCAAAATATACACACATTCAAGAACACGCAAACGGCCCACATTTCATCGCAGCAATGTACATACAATATGGTTTGGGAATTTTGGGAGAGTGTACGGCAAGTTTGCTTTGATTTTAAAATATACATGAATTAAGAAAAGTAAAAAGTTATATTTGACTGGGGCCGATGCTCGCATACGCACTACGTCGTGACGTCCGCCAAATTTAATTTAGAATGAACACACTTAAGTTGTCGCATTCTATACCATAAGTCCTCTTATGGGATTCCCACACCGAAGTCCACGTTGTGGGGTCCGCCATATTTATTTTAGAATTAACGCATTTTTAGGGACGTAGTATTAACATCAGTTAAGAAATATACAAAATTATTTTAAATTATCTGCCATATTTACCTTATGTTTAAAAGGCTTGAAACCTCAAAAAAGTGAAAAAAAGAAAATTAAATCGCTTATAACTTAGTGTGGGCATGGCCGACTTTTTCCATTTTGCCACATAAATAGCAGAGAACATTCTTCAATGATATGCATTTTCGAAACGATTACCCAATGCATGTCAAGCGGACTCCCAGTGCTCCAAGAAAAAGAAAAATAAAAGAAAGGGTAAGCTCTTATGCTTGGTAGATTGAAATATTTGTATTGCTAAATATCCTCGTAACTTTGTGCACATTTGCTATGACGATTAACCACTTCGTTATTCAAATAGATAACTTCTTCTTACATTGGGCTAAGTTTTCTCTCTCCATCTATGTTGTGGTATTTGTTATGAAAAATATGTATCCATTTTCATATGCTTCCATCCGCCATTATACTCCTTGACCAATTGGGCAAAGTTTTGATATTTATTACAACTTTGTGAACCGTCGACGCTTTATTACCATGCCAATGGTAAATACTTTCTTTCCTTTTGGTGAATATTACAATTTTATAAGATATAGCTTTATTCCTTTTGTGGACATATTTGGGAATGTGTTGAGGGCGGTTTTCAAAGTTAAGTTAAGTTTTAGTTTTATGGTTATAGGTTTCTTCTTAAGAAAGAAAGTTCTTATCAGGATTTTCCAATAAGTTTTAGATGAAGAGTTCTTCACAAAACATTTCGAGATACTTGCTTATTAAGATGTTAGAGTTTTCCAGTACAAATTTTTGAACAATAAGTCTAGAAAATATAGCTAGAACGCGAAGAGCTTTTAGTTGAAATAAAAGACGCAGAAGTGGTAGTTTGTAGCTTCTATGGCCCGCCAAATATAAATTCAATAACCTTAGAGTTAGAAGATTTTAACAACGAATTAGAGCCGTCGCACTTCGTGGATAGCAGGAGGAAACGATCGACAATATGTAGCCGACAAGCGCAAAGACAAGGTGGTATCTTACCAGGAAGCAGACAGGGAAAGGCTAATGACAAGGACGTAGAGTAATTTTGAAATACTTGAAAAAAAAATGAATTCCTAGCTCGGTATGCGGTATTCCACATCAGCGGACGTAGATAATGGGATCTGGTTGTAGGCGATGGCTTCGAATGGAGAAAGCATTGAATGGCGGTAGACAAAAGTTAAGTAACCGACCCTCGCATTTTTACACTTCCTCCGTGCAATCAACTTTTGAAGGTTAATTTTTGCCGACCCCGTATCTCCAAAAGCTTGAAATTTAATATATTACTTTGTGCAACTGACAACCAAACTTTCGTTTCGTTGCATCATGACATATACGCGCAAGTTTCATTCGTACAGCATATGACTGAGTAATCTGCGTCGAACATTCCGGAAAGCTATCTGAGTACAGTGTCAGCGAAACCAAAAAAACGTGGGAACTATCCGTAGCTTGCAATAAATGGCCGAGTTACTGCAATTAAATGTGATGAATGTATAAACTATGAACCGAATGTTGTCTTAAGGGAGCAATGTTAGAAAGTTAAGAATCTTTTATAAAATGATTTCATGGATTTAAGTTTAAATTGTCGCAGAAAATTTAATTGATGGTTAGTTCACGAACTATTAAACTGTTGTTTATTTCCTTTGCCCTGTGGCAAATTACTTGGGTTCTACAAAATAATCATAATTTATATCAGCAACAGCCCAATGTAACGAAGCAAATTTTTAAGAAGCCCACAATCTCATGCCAAGCATTAAGAGAAACGACAAATAATGCAACCGTAATAGTTATTTGAACAACTTTCATGACAAATATGCTTAGCGAGACTTTCAAATAATCTGTTTCCATTTCAGTTGTTTCAAGCTAAATTCTTCCTCTATTGTACGCTGTACGCACTGTACGAAAGTCTTGACACTTAATTCATATAGAGAACTTTATGAATGGCCGTATATTTCAGAATGAAACGTCTGTATGCGTCAGTACATCGAAAACTGTGTCCTCCTAGAATATCCTTTGGAGTATCAGGTTGCATACAATATGCTTCTACATTGTATTCAAATTCAAACAGCCAGTGTGCTATCTCCAAAAGTACTTGAACTCACAGAAATAAAAACAACAAAACGAAAAGAAAATTATTGTCGATATTGATCGAATTGTTTGGCACCCAGCATTTATTCTTTTTCTCCCATTTTTAACTATTGTTAAGTACATGTTTTAAATCAAATATGTTTCTTAAAAAATGTAGGCATGAATGGTAATATAATATAATCTGCAGGGATAGTGAAAGCGTCGTGTTGCTTTAGCGCACTACTCAAACATAGATATGCTACTAAACGTAGAATATTCATGTAATATAAACACCATTATAATTACACATATTCTCGACGAAACTACATACAAGTGAACGGAATCAGCAGACAAATAAAAGTACGGAAAGAAACATTTCCGCTTTCCATGCTAATAAGAAATAGGCATAGCACGTGTAATTAGGTCCTCGAGGCATATTTCTAGGTTGCATGTGCATTTGATAAATTTAATATATCCCCGATGATGAATGTAAAAAGTATTCTTGTAAATTTGTTTCTACCAGTGCGTCACATGTGTTGACAAAGTCAATACTGAAATTTAATATCTTGCGTTATTGATATCGTCAATATAAGTTTGTGTAAAGTATTTTTTATTTTTATATATATAATATTATAGCCGTCTCTTGATGATAGTGACTGATGTTCACTCAACTGTCAATACAAAATAACAAACATCTTGATGAGGTGACGGTAATTAAAAATATGTTACTCCTTCTTTGAACATTTCATTCAGTTAACTGTCTTGACGGGCACATATACTCTTACACGTTAACATACAAATTATTTATAACTTTGGAAGTACGCCTCCCGTATTCGTAAACGGTATACAAATGTACTGAATGAAAAACGTACTTAAATTTTTTGATATAACTTAAACTATACTTTTAAATGTGTGCGTTTATCTCTACAGCCAAGTATTTGCTTTGAATAAGTCATTTTAGGGCAATAGCTTGTATGTGGAGATGTGCTTGCCACAAAGAATGAAACGTTCACCATTTCTTAGCGTATTACGTTTTCGATATAACATTTGTTAAAAAAATAGATTAAATTGCATTTTCATTTTGTTTTTTTTTTTACTTAGAAGGATTTATTTACTCATTCATTCAATTTTTAAATTATTGAGGCTAACTAAGAGAAGATAGAGAATTTTTAAAATAGACATTGCACAGGCGGACAGGCGAAAAGGCGAACTTGCATAAATGACTTCAGAACTTAATGCCGATCAATAATAAATATACTTTGTAGGATCGCAAAGGATCCTTCTGTGAATTGCAAACGTCTTGGCGAAATAAATTTATCTTCATCCTTCAGTGATGGGTAGTTCAGAGACAAATCGCACTTCCTCGTCTATTCATTGATTTGTGTTTTCCTTTATTGTAATTAAATTTTTGGAGATCGAATTACTAAAGTAAAAGTTACACTCGCCTCGGACTTCCACGTTTACTTGTATTTAAAGTCGAACTTATTCCTCAATAGTAAAAGTACTTTTCCCCTATTATTATTATTACATATATATTAGTTGCAAAGCGCATTTCAGCCAATATAAATATCATACATTCAAACATTGCGCGCACCATAGATTTAACCGTAAACGCACAAATTTGAGAAACTTTAAATATAAAATCACCATGGTTCAGCTGATCACCAACCAGGTCGAATAAGGTCTTTCATTATAGAGTGTTCGAGTATTTCATAGTCCTCGACTTCACGGTAGAGGCGCTCACGCCAAACTCGATCAAGTTATAGTTCTCATTATATTGTTTCCACAATCTTCGGACATAATCGTCGTTACCATACTTTGTTCTCTACTTCAAAGGTTCCTCTCATCCGACACGGTTCAAACATCTATTCATAAAAATTTAATGTTAATAAACTTCATTAACAATGAATAGTATTGGACGCCCAAAAGCCTTCTAGATAAAGATTCATTCAACTGTAAAGACGTTGCTTAGGAATTGCCTTCACTGTGTGCAATTTGTATAATACACAAGCACATGTTCTTCCACATATACACATATCTGCATGCACATATAAGAAAAAAAAAAACAAATGTGAAAACACCATCACGTCGATGCCGCATTCAAAAGATTGCAAGCGTGTAACATTTCAGATTGTCAATATGTGTGAAATGAAAGCAGGAAAGCAACAGTTAGAGTAAATCTTAAACTTAAATACAGGTGCGGTAAAGATTCACCTGAACAAATACATCGAGCTTAGCGCTTTAAAAAGCAATTGGCTACACGGATTGCAATGTATAAAATAAACACAATTAAAAGTACACGCACACACACACACACGTACATATACGCACTGGAAAAAAAGATATGCAAGGAAAAAAGTTATTCAGTGAAGCACTGAATCGCTCTCGATCTTATGCTGCGAATACATTGGTGCTCCATTATGCTAAAAACGGATCGCTGTAACCCACTCCGAAATACTTCAAAATTAATATTTCTTACTGACTATTAACTGAGAAAGAAATATATTTTTAAAAGGTTCGTATTTGTCTATATGGCTGCGTATAATGCCTAATAAACCTATAAATAGAGAATAGTCTGTAAAAATATTTAAGAAAACTTCTTGAAGTTTCAAAAATTGCCGAAATCCAAAGGCAGTGCAGTTATAAAGTGATATGATCTAATCAAAAATTTTCCTCTTCAGTGAGCTACGCGTGTGCGCGTTGCGAAGACTAAACCGCAAATCATCCCCTGAAGCAAACTTTTCACGTGTTAAAAAAAATTGTGAGAATATTAGCGAAAGTCCAATAAACATTAGCACGCACATAACCGCACATATGCGTATCTATGCTGTGCGGAAGATGCAGGAAGCCTCTTGTGGTGTGTGTGTGTATGTATGATTGTCCAACCATTAAAACTGTCGCGCCAAGTTATTATTTTCCAAACTCCGTAATATACACGAAATTATTGAAGAAATTTTCGCTCGGCTTGGATAAAACATTATTTCTCAACTCATTGGTCATGGGATTGAATCTCAAGTGCGGTGGAATTTTTAATAAAGCCGATAGCCTTAGATGTAGTGATGCTCTAAAAGTTTTAGTCTTTAGAATTTATTTCTCAAACTAAATTAATAATAATAATATGTATATGTACACAAGCATACTCATATGTATACAAATATATGTTCCTTTTCAGCATAAACAATAATATACCCGACGTCTACTTCGTCTGTCCATATTATTCACCCTTTTCTTCATTAATGCTATTGTCACGCCTAGGCATCAGAAAAGCAAATTTTGAGTGCCGGTGTTGTTGTCGAATCGCCCCAAACATCACCATAACAATCAATCATTTGAAATCAACTAGACCAGACTTTCAAGTTCACTATTGTACTGTGTTGGTTATAATAAGCATGTTCATCAAAGGACTTGTATATACACAGAATTATATATGAGAATGTAATCTTTCTAAAAAGGAAAAACTTTTGTATATTTAAAGGAAAAAATTTGGTGTAACACACATTTCACGCTTTTTTTAATCACTCTTTCACGCGTTTTATGAAGTGCATAAGGTTACTTTCCATTTTGCGGCCCACTGATATGAGAATATTGGACAAGTGTGTTAGCAATGTAGGAGTGTGTGTATAGAATACATTCCTCTTTAACTGGTAACAGTTGCGTACGGTCTTAATATTTTGTGTCAACAAAATGCCCAATTAAATTAAAAATCACTTTTAGTTTAAGAAGATGCGCACTTAGCAACGCTTGATTACACTAACAAAATTAATTACAACATTCTTAAATCATTTATAATTACATCTATGTAACGTGTGTGAGGTAAATAAAAAGAAAACCCAGAACATGTACATATTCCTGATCTAATAATATAATCAATCGACGCACGTCTGTATGTATATGTTCGCTTTAGAACATTGTATAGAGGAACATACGCGATCTTATCAAGTAAAGTCCGAATGTAGTGAAATTCGGTCAAGGAACTCAGGTAAGTGTCAGTGTTTTAATTGGTCTGGTTGTAATTGCTTAAAATTTGCTTAAGCAGGACACGATGGGGCAAAAAATAATAGAAGAAAACTAAGCCCAAGAAACTTCAATTGGTTTTTCATAAACGCAAAAGTCCGCGTTATCCATAAGGTTACAACATTATTATGAAACATGTCATCGAGAAGTCTGTTCTTAATATGCTGCGTCTTCAAATAATATGATATATAATTCATTGCTTTCGGATAGTTGCTTGCAAGTAGGAAAAATTATCTATATTCATTTATTTGATCGATTTCCATTGGCATTTATAGGAACATAATTAATAAGCAATTTATTTTTTAATTTTAATTACAACTACCGACGTTCTACTTATACCCATTTCTACCAAATCAAAATGATTCCTTGATCCGTGCTTTTTGCGAAGTCATCATCACCGGAAAACTGAACATAGGAAGCTGCAAGGTGCCACAAACATTTCTTGATCAATTAAAAATCCACAGTTGAAAATTAGTTGTGATGTGTCGACATGCACGCCCACAATGCAAAATAAACTAAAACTATATCGAAATAACGACGACACTTTTTCTTTATTTCTGTCTATAAATCGTTAGATCCTCTAGAAACACCTTCACGTTTAGTCCAAAATTCATCGCTTTTTGGTAGATATACGTATATGTTACGTATATGATTGATTATAAATATTTGAAGATACCTTAATGTAAATAAATTCACCATGCAATTTTGGAACATTTGGAACGTAGCCACTTTTTTAAAGATCGAAATTTAAAGGGAATCAAAGTAAAGTACGCGGTAGTTCTAGTCTTACTATTATTTATTATATTATACATAAATAAGGGCTTGTAATGAATTTCTTTCTTATTTTCTTTATTGAAAATCATTTATACAAACTAAGGGAAAAATATGCAAAAACTGGACACGTCTGTAAATTTCTCGTTTTTATTCTATTTTAAATATCCTAACATCTAAGCTTTCCCTAACTCATCCCGAACGTATTTGTAAATCGTAAACGCTAGCCTCCCAAACAAACGACTAATGTTTTGAAGCAGCACATATGGTGATGATGGAAAAATCGTGGATGCAGCTTGCGCCATATTCAAACCGCATTTCCCAGCTATAATTGTTGTTATATATCCAAAAGACTTGGCTTTCAAGATCGACAATTTCTGCCGAATGCAAATTCGCTCTTCATGGATAATTTTATGGCTGATTAGTCGTACATGTATAAAATTAGTGTATGTCGTGTCAAAGTAAACGATCGTTCGTTATTAAGAAAATGTTTTTCTTTTTTTCAGATGAAGAACGTGAAAATTGACCTAGAGGAAGAACCTTTGTGTGAAGTTCACGGGCCCGCGATTATTCACATTTGCCCATATTAACCACTTAACTGCGTATGACGAATACATATGTCGTGATGCGTCCATCCGTGCTTGCCGGATTTCCTCGTCAAATTTTGTCATTGTCAATGTGTTTTTGTCATAATAATGTATTTTAGAAAATATTCATGTCATTTTGTCAAGTCGTTTCATCACAACCTAAGTTCGTACTACATATACGCTGTGTTTGACAAGGATACGAGGGGTACGTCGCTAAAGAGGTCGACGCAGTTAACCGTTTAAGAGTGGAAAGCTAACTAACGAAAGCCAGGAAGAAGCGGTTTCTGATTAAAACTGCAAGCATATACTTTTTACTTTCGCAATGTCAATACACCCTTAGTTAGTGGGAAGCAATTTTAGTCCCTCAGCATTTTTCAAACGTCAAAGAGTTTTTGCGTCTCTCCCAAAATCTTAATTTAGAGGTAGTCAGTGTAATCATAAGAACCTCTCATTCAAATATCGAATACAAATGTATATTATTTATTACTAATCCACATACAGGCATTTTTTCAAAAAACTATAAACTTACTTCAAACTAAATTTACAATTACAATAGTTACAGCCTAACATTAGCTTAGAATGCAATTCTTCTCCGTTTAAGTGAAATTAATGCTAATTAAAATTGAAATAATAGCAAAGACAAGTACTTGATGAGCTTGACATGTGAACTAACATTAAGAACTTATATGCCAAATTTTTGTCTTCGGGTACAATTTTTCCGCTCGTAGGAATTTAAACAACATATGAACCAAGGACCGATAATCGGACGAATGTCATCAAATCAACTCAAAATCTCATAATTGCCAAGTGTACGGATACATGCGTACGTTCATAGGCATATACAGACAAATGCATGTATGTACACATAAATATGCGTTGAAGTAAATTGCACTACTTGTCAATTAAAACTAACGCAAGAGATAACGCGACTCTTAAACAACTTACAACATTTAAAAATAAAATGTTTCACACATCACAGTGACATTGAGAAAAGTCTGAATTTGTACAATCAAAGCACAATAACAATGAGAAAAATTAAATGAGCGACTCTGAATTTGCACTTGTTCGTAAGTCGCTCTAACCCTCATTACCTTTTTAGATATACAAATTTTCCGTGAAACCGACAATAGTAGACTACAAATTCAACTCCTACCAGAGGTCTACATCGACCCTTTGCTATTGTAAAATAATTGAAAGGAATCATAATAATCTCTATTAAATTAAACATTAATACCTGCTAGGTTTTTAAGAAACGGTATAATTTCTTATAAGCACCACAACACAAAACTGATGAGTACTTAAGATTCGGTTTGATCTGAATGCAGCTTTTTTTGTTCAAGACAAGTCTTGCGGCTTCGAAAATCAATTAAATATGTACTTTTTGTGCCGTTAAAACACTATTAAGGCTTCTATTCTATCCATCACAACATGTTTGACCGTCTACTTAAAAAAAGAATTCATAAGCAACGAGGTGCATTCAAAATGCATGTGTACATATGCCTGCAGCTAGACAAAAGTACACAGCTTAATAAGAGTATATAAAATATAATAACCAAAAATACATCCGTTCAAAAAAAGTAAAAGATTTGATAAAGCCAAGCGTAAAAATCAAATTCTCAACAAAATCCTTTTTATTGGGAAAAGAAATGTCAAATGTGTATCAAATTTTGCAAGAAATCTGAATGACTAAATGAATAGAATAATAAATTCTAAAATTATCTACAGACTGTCTTTATTCAGTTATACCACACATATCTTTATGCCATATCAAACCATACAAAATCAAAAAGTGTTCTTTTTACGCACTTGCTTTCTGGAAGATAAGAAAGAAGCTGGAGAAAGAAGGAGACCAAAGATAGTAGTGCTTCTTAGGTAATTACACCAATTACAACCAAAAGTATCGTCGAACTGTTTCACTAACTCTTGAATTGCCTTCGCTTACAATGAGAAATCATTTTGCTAATTCTTAGCCCTTATGGAGAAAAGTTATGGGAAGAAATTTGGGACCAACTTTGCTTCACTCTTGTTCATTTACGCTGATACCCGAATATAACGTTAGCAATCACCTGTCTGCATATATTAACCAGTATACGTGCTGATATTGCTATGCATTGTGAACGTTTGACGAACCCCAATTACTCCTCGTAAAAGAAAGGTAAAGAATAAGGAGAAAAAGTGACGAGGCTGGCCACAAAAGGATGACTTGAACATTTTTCATAGAAAGACGAGTTTGAGTTATGTTTTACAAATTGGAAAATGAGCATTAAGTAGACTTTGGAGCGATTATACATAGCACTTATCCGGTTCTATTGAGGTTTTATTGAAGTACGCATGTTGATGCATATTTCGATAACAACTCAGTTAATAGTACGCTATAGCTACAGCTTCAGTGTGCTCTTCATCGTTGGTCAACTTGCTACCAATGGTCAGTACAGTAGAAGAGTTATGCCATGACCAAACATGGTCAAACATGACGCTCCCATGTAGCTCTAAATTCGGCGATAAAAAAAAATTATTTCCAATCTATTTCATTACAAATCTTTTACGAATTTATGCTAACTTTGCGGACGTATAACGGCGTTATGTGAAAATAACAAACAGGATGAGACAATAAACCAAAAGCGCACTAAGCTGGAGTGCAGTAGTTAAACACGTTTAATATCAGTAGTTTAATTGCAAAATTGTATGAGCTTCTGCACATTCCATTAAGGGAACGAAAAATAATTATTAGAATTAATTTATTAATGGACAAAAGGGTGTTTTTTTTAATTTCTACAAAGTGTTATGAGTGTGGACTAATTTTCAATACAAATTTAAGCAAATTTTTAACACCAAACAAACGAATTCGTATTTAAAAAAAAGGAAGGATTTTCAAAAATATTCAAATATTCACGATGTGAATGCTCCCGTTGCCAAAAATGAAAATGAAAACATAACTATCTAACAGAAACCTTAAGAACCCTTGCCAACCAATTCACAACAAGGCCACAATATCGAAAGTTGGCCGGTGACTTCTTATATACATACAATACATATAACGTCGTCTAATGCTAAAGTAATAAAGTAATTTTTTTGATTCGAAAAAAATTTCTAAAGTTTGATGATTCCCCGAGTACTTAAAGAAAGTGAAAGTGGTTTCTTAAGTGGAAGTTGGGATATGCAACAATGTTTCGCTAATGGGATTTACAGAGAGATAGGTGATAGGTGGTGATAGTTACTATTACGCCCTTTTCTTCAAAATAACACGATATTTCGTCTAAATGAGTTTAGTCGACATTTGTTGTTGAATTTTAATAACGGATATTTGCGTAATCGATGACTAGTCATCCGGCCATTGTGAATTGCCGCGATTGAGTCTCTACTGTGAATTGTCGCTAATAGCAAGTGCCTAGGTGTTTGTTTTTGCAAATATTTACTGTAAATTGTTGCGATAATAAGTGCCTGTGTGCCACATGCTAAATACCTTTTGCTGCAAAGATTGTTTACAAAATGTGAGGATCTATGTGTCTTGTTGTTAAAAAGTTTGTTTACAAATTGCTAATCACTTGAAAACACGGAGTACTATGTCGCCCTCGCCTTGTAAATTAGCGCATATAAGCAATGAGATGGAAAGACCAAGCAATGAAACCCCTGTTTGACATTGATAAATATTTGACAGAAAACCGGTCTACTTTGACAGAATTCATTATCCTTCAACGAATAAAGGCAACTCTATCTCAAAACTATCTCACCCAAAACTATGAGCGCGTGAATAATTTTGTTGTTCCTCTTCTTCACTTCACGTACTTCAGTATGAACTTGCGAATGCCTCTATTTGTCAAAGATATTAATTATATGCAATATGTGCGCACTTTTATTAAATATCAAGTCTCACTAAATATGCCATTGGTTCCACAACGTTGACAAACATTGTCTGGAGTTTTTACGTGTAGCACGCCTAGCTTAACAGGACGGCTCTTAAAAATTTTGATTTTGTAGATAATATGTTCAAATTCCTTGAACTTTCCAAATTTTCTTTACATAGCTGCGCCGAACAATTCTACTTCTTCGATATTTCAACTTTTTCACAACCTATATGAACACAGAGTTGCATAATTGGCCATGAGATGAATCGTTTAAATTCATGTTGCTCTGATATCGAAGCGCGACTCCGTCGATCGTGCGTAAACAGATTTCTCGTTTAACAGAGAAGCGTGAACAGCGTTGCCATTTTTTCCCATATAACAAAAGATTTATGACTATTTTTGTTATTTATTACAAGCAACCCTGTGCTCTCTCCATTCTGCACACATACATGTTTTTTTATTTCGGCGCCAAAAAAATCTGCAGTTAATCATGCTTAGCGCCAAAAATATTTATTGTTGAGAATTGTTTACGAAATGAATTGGTGTTTTTATGTATAAAAATTATTGGATTTGTCTTTAAATATTAAAAAGATGTTGGTGAATTAATATTTGTAATTATGTATACGCATGCAACTTGATTTTTGATAAATACAGATGGAAACTTTTAAGAGACGAAGTGATCGTTTAATGACTCGTTGTGAAAAGCACAATCACATTGAGAAGAAAATTTCTCAGTTTGTCAAATATGACGGCAAAATCGTTTACTTGACAAATGTGTGCGAAATAGCTGAGGCTGCTGATAGCTTGATGTAATAATTTGGATAAGATTTAACTTTCATGTCTTTCCACTAAAATGATCAGGCGGTCTTCTGTGAAAAAATTTGTATTTTAAAGTGCACAAATGTATGAGTGATTTTTTTAAAGATATGTATCCATTACAAAATATGGGCAAAATTTAAAAGCTCATTTTTATTTAATTGTATATTTTTTATCTTGGCTGCCTTCTTCATGTTGATGACATTCTATTCGCGAGGAGTCATCCTGAATTCACGCTTGCCCTTTAAAAATTGCAAATCAAAGACAACAAATGCTGATGGACACAACTTCCTTATGAACATCCTATTATTTTTCAAATTTCAAAAAAAGATAAAATACTATCCGAATAATTCATTAATTGAGTGCAAAATATATAGCAGACACTAATTAAATTTACAAAATTTGCTAAAAGCATTCTATACAGATCTGAGGTTTTGGATTGTTTCCTGCATGGCTGAGACGACACGCTTCTCGATATCGCTTCTTGATTTTGTGACAACCTCATCGAATATTTTCATACAAAATTCATACCGAGTGCTCAAAAGTTTTCACAGCACATGAAAAGTACGTCGACCACTTTACGAAAACTCTTCAGTCATTCTTCTTGTAGTTCTCCATCCAATGTCAACTTTTGGCAATGATATTTGAAGTAGTCATTTGGGAGCAGCTCGATGTACATAATAAATTTTTAGTTTTAGCAAATTGCTAAAACACTTTGGTTTGCATTTGATTGACTATTTCCTCCCAAAATAGAGTCGAAATATCTGCTAATAATTATAGTGTTCTCAAATTTCTCTGTTAAATACCAGCACCAACAAAACTTTTTATTGAAAAAAGGTGGTTGAGTAAAGCAACTTTATTTTAAAACCAACATAACTCTATATGTAGCCACTTTATCAACCTAACGCAAAACGAAAAGATAGAAAAAGTTATGGAATAAAAAAAATTATTGACGGTGTTCTTTGCGCGTGCGTAAGAGATTCTAACTAAGTGTCAATTTAACCAAAGTAAAAAAAAGTTCTTACCTGCCTTACTGTAAACAATCTTCGTCACGGCGTGCAACTAGAGAAGAAAAATATTTTTTGTACAAAATTTTACTGAGTTAAAATATTTCTACAAAAATAAGAAATTGCAAAGGAAATAACAATCCCCCTAATCAATGTAAAGTGATTTATGAACTTCCTACGTCGTTATGGATAAGAAATTTTGAAAAAAACTATGGTAGCATCTACTTCGTCCGCATCATATTTTAGTTTTTCTCAAAAAAAAACAAGATATGAAATGAAAGACAAGAAACCATGTGTTATTTTGCCAAACTTTTAATTTCAGACAATGGGTGGAAGGGCAACATGTTCCGGTTCCCCTTTCTTTTGATATGGAATGGCCTTTCTCATTCAAAACAGGCCCGGGTAAGACTTCTGTTGTGCAGGTGTGTCTGGAATTAAATTGTTGCTATGTTTTCCAATTATCTAATTTGCGGAAACTACCAGCAGCGTTGGTCGCCTTACTGAAGCATCCACGTGTTCGCTTGCACGGAGTAAACATTAAAAAGTAAGTTTAAATATTATTAGACTTCTTCGTCGCCCAACTATATGGGTACTGAAAGTTATGATCTTAGTTCAGTTTTATGAAAAAATTTTGAAAATACATAATTAGCCAACGGTCTGCAATTTCCAAAAACGATTCTCACATATATTTTATTTAAATGTCTGGTTGTGCACACAAACGTACCACTTGCATCATTTTTTGCGATAAGCAAATTATTCAATTGATTATTTTCAGCGATTTCCAAAAGCTGGCTAGAGATTTCCCTGAAATGAAACTAGACGACTTAAAGCAGCGCTGCATTGATTTGGGAACTTGGTGCAACGAAATTAATGAAACCGGATGCCGATGGAGTTTAGATCGTCTATGCAATTATTTGGTAATTTTTGTCAGTTGTCGCGACAGAAAAGTTTTAATAAGAAGAGGCCCATCATTCACTGCTTTCTTTCGATTCCAATAGTCTTCCTTAGCAAATCAAACAATACAAAGGAATGCATTTGATCTAATTAAACAAAACCAAATGTCCGTAAGCATCGTTCCTGAAATTCGCTTGATTAGCGAGCAATATAAGTGGAAGCGACAGAAAGTAGCGAATATAAGCTCTTGTGCATTCTAATTCGTTTAGCAAAAAATATATAATTTCAGACAAACCAAACCGTAGACAAAAACAAAAGGGTTCGAATGAGCAATTGGCATGTCGTGCCTTTGAATCAAGATCAGTTAATGTACGCAGCTATAGATGTTTATGTAAGTATACAATATATCACGTAATATTACAAGGAAAACCTTGGTAAGCCTTGGAATTGACGAAACCGGCATGTAGATTTGATCTTGTATATTAAATTCATGAACAGATCATTTAACACTTTTTTTAATATCTTGAAAGCGACATGAAGATCATATAAAGTGTACATTACCAATCTTCCATGTGTTACGATCATCATCGTAGGTTAATATAGAACGCATTACCATCATTTCTGTACATCTATCTTTCGTTAAAGCCACTTAATCTTTTTGATAATAAAAACGCATTGAAAACCTTTTTCATACCCATGGCGACAATTGTTAGTTATTAGTTGAAGATACATTTTATGAATAGGTGCACGACAAATATAATATTATTTGCACAAATATCAAATTCTACAAAGCCCCGTCGCCTCAACGACGGATAATTATCCAGTCAAAGTGTTTTGCTACTTAAAGCATTTTAAATTAGGGGAGGGGGGGTGCAATTACGTTCATCCTTGGTTTAATTTATTTCTTATGTTAAATATGCTATAGAGTATTGTTAGGATTGTTAGGTCTCAAAGAAAAGGTTGCTTGCTTGTTAAAAGCAAAGTATATCGTCATATAATATATTCAAAATTAATATGCTTTTGTTATCAGCGCAAATATCGTAATCCAGTTTGCTGGCCCTGGTTTGCTTACATTTAACTTCACTATTATAGGAAATTTCAAATCGAGAAAACCCCTAACAATCAAACGAAAAAAACAACATTTTTGATTTCACATCCTAATATTACTAAAGGGACTATAAAAGGTTAAAAAATTGTTTACTAAGAATTAACTGCAGTAGCATCTATTATTATTATCAAAAGTTGAATAAGGCTTTCCATATTTTCTTACAGATTGGTCTAGTGATTTACCGGGAATTGGAAAATCGAGCGCGAATAAAAAAAGAAAAAGAAAATGAATTTGTCCAAAATAACGGCTATGCTGCCTTTAAAGCAGTGAAAGCGCTAGGCAAAAACTTTTTAATGGAGTGACTGTTGAAAGATGGTTGAATGACGGCGTTGGGCGTTATGATCTAAGAATTAAAAAGAAAAACTTTTAGGAATAAGTGTTTTATTTGCTTGCGATTTTATCCGCTTTTTCACATTTAGCCAATAAAAAAATTATGATAAAAATTCGAGGAAAAATGTATTAAAATAAAAGATCTTATTTATTTGCTAAAGAAAAGAAGTGGAGCGAAAATATAACAACGAAATACCTAAAAAATTAAAAACAAAAGGAAAAACAACCCTTCGATTCGGTCGGTTCTGAAATAGACGAAAGATGAACTTGATATCATGGCCGCATCGGGCCGCGTCGTAAGGATATGGCTTCGATTTTGCGTTTCAACACCTGATTGTCAAGGTCGATTTGCCGTTGTTGCTTTTTACGATTAACCGCAGCACTGGATACACGGGTATTGGGATACGGCGAAGTGGTCTGCAAAAGCATTCGGACGTTTTAAAATATGGTAAATTTGTTGCATATAAAAACAAAACATCTGTAATATTTTTTTTAATGTTAATTTGGAGATGATCATTTATATTATGTTCGACTCATATTAAGCGCAGCGGCTTGAAAATTTTTTCAGGTACATTTTGTATATATTGAATAGTTGGCATTAAAATAAGGATATTTACTTAGAAGTAGTAATCGGAAAACTTTCGTTTATATATATTTCAAATCAACTGCTGTCTTCATTAGGACGGACAGGTTAGTAAGTCATTCTCAAAACAGACGCGACGCAATTTTCCAAATTATTATAAATTATCCCATTTTCTATTATTAATAATTATTTGTGTTTAAATAACAGCTAATTACCATTTTGTGTTGAAGCTTTTGTTGAGAATTCATTGTGTACGTTGGTTTCTGGGATAATATCTTACGCAATAATATTCGATTATGACGCTCGATTTCACGCATGCGTTCATTTGAGAAGCTCCAACTTTTGCGATTTTGAGAAGTAGCCCTGTAAGCAGGAAACAGCATATCGATAATTAAAGTTAACCTTTTCAAAAGACGTTTTTCGAGGCCGCCAATGTTTCTATACTCATTTTGTGCAGGGAAATATACGTAAGGATAGAATGAATATACAATTTTTTTATAAAATGTTAAAAAATTATAACAAATAACCTTCAAGTCAACTGTAAACGAACAATCTCTTCCAACCCCAATATAAATTAAACGCACGATGGCAGAATTATCTCTTACAGACAAAGTCGGGTCATTACAGTCAAATTAGCTTTATCTCTTCGTGTCGTTACAACGGATTTAACACGTTGTAGGATGATATAAAATAGGCGCTCATAAATATTCATAAAAGCTCATAAACACTCAGAAAACCCTTCAAAATTAAGCAAAGTTTAACATTATGAGCGTTTATGAATATTTAGGAATGTATAATTTCAGTTTGGCCGCTACTATTGACGAATCCATGTGCCTTTATATAGTACCAACCCACTTGGGTTTTTGTAGCTGTGTAGCGCCACTAAAACAATGATAATCCTATCCTGGTCCTGCAGACAAATATAAACCTATGTAAATAAAGGCAATCGCAATGAAATTTGCAGGAGGAATGTGTAATGTATAGATGATCTCTTTGCTTGATATCCCGCAACAAATTGTAATAAACTTATGAATAATTTAAACTAATATTTTAAAAAGTAAACCCAATGACGACAGTGTTTCTTTGCTTAATAAGTCACTCCACACTTGCATTTTAACAGAGATCTCGGCATTATTAGCAGAGAATTCAGGATTACTAACGGAGAACTAGCCATTATTAATGCACTTGATGGGAAACTCTAGACTTTTAACAGACAACTAGAAACAGATGAAGAATTTTCCTCTTCTTCTTCTTCATGACAAAGGTTTAACTCATTCGAATTTAACTCTATTCTCAACATATAATTTTTTTTTAAATGCGGAAGATTCATATATAAAGAATAGGAAAACCATACCTTAACCATGTTTGCATATAAAACAAATAAATGTCTGCATGCGAGATGTTCAAGTTGACAATGATGGTGGAATTTGAATTTTATAAGAGATTTGGTTTTGAAATTTTTGAAACTAGAAAGCATTACTGTAAACGCCGTGGATGTAACTTGCAGACTAATGGCCAGAATGTGTTGAAATTTTCCAACATTTCCTTTGAAGGTTATACTATCATGTAGAGTCGCCGATAGTTGTCCTATTTACGTGTATTACGAGTTTAAGCAGTGACCCATTAACTTATTATTTATTCTGCTGAGGCAGTTTTGCTTTAAAACTTTAAAAACTGTTCCCTTAATTGAGCAAATTGAAAAACAACGTTGTATTCACGTTTCCTTAATACTACTTTAGCGTGCCGTCGCCGCTCAATTGGGTACGTTTTCTCGTTGTATGTGTAAACGTGCCCGTGTAATTCAAACATAGAAATGATTTGTTGAGTAAAGTAGGCGGTACTTGTTCGAGACTATGGTACACACTTCCTTGGTCGAAAAATTAAAAAGGTCAGACACAAAAGTACACCACAATAGGGTTTCGAGACGATTGTGCGGTTCATTGTTAAAAACAATACTTACTTAACCTTTTCTGTCGATGACGTCTGAATTTCTTTGTAGAAGCCTCGTTTAAATAAAGATTCATCCGAGTTGTAACTACATATCGGATGACAGAAGTTCATTTGCGCTTCGCTCATATCATCATCCATATCTGCCATATCAACGGACTCGATTTTACTATTTGGTCTAACAATCTCTTTCACTTGTTCTTCTTCAGGGTCTTCAGTCTTCATTTGCTCTAGACATCGAGGAGTTTGATTATCTTTTACGGAATCACATGCTAGCCCTTGACCACTGTTTATATCTTGCTCGTTATTCGACTTAATGTTATTTGCATTGCCTGCGCTTTGACGAATCGTTTCCTCATTCGAATTTTCTAATATAGTAGTTTTGACAGCATCCATTAGAGCCATTGCAATCTCTTGAGAATTCGGTATGTTGATATGCTCGAAGTCAATAGGTAGTGGTACATTTAGCTCAGCAGGGTGCAGTATATCATTAGTAGGTAAAAGATCCTCTTCACTGGCCTTCATTTTATGTAGCGATTCTTGTAACATTCGAATAATATTAGTCGGCGGGAAGCTTTGATTTGCTTGAATCGAATTATTGGTGCCTGCATAATTATTGCAACCAGAACGGCTCGTTTGCCGTTCTGACTTTGACAGTTCCTCTTCATCCCCCAATTCTTCTTGTTCGAAATATTCCTCACGACTACCCTTGTCATCTTCCATTTCGCTTTCTTCGAAAGTTTCACTGACCTCATCTTCCTCGGAGCACATATCATTTTGTTCAATGGCTTCAGCGTTTGCAACCACGGAGTTTTGTTTCATGAACTTCTTGTATCGGCTTTCCATGACTTCGATTTGTTTATAGTCTTCATCATCGTCCTCAGTACAGTACTCCGTGGTATTACGTTGTTCAAGATTGTAACCATTGCCATAGCTTCCCGTTTTTGACGCTTGTGGCAAATCTTCATCGAAACACATTGCTTCGGTTGCAATTTCCTCCTGTGTTTTATTAACGGTTGCATCGTTCTCCTCCTCAGAAGAAGAATTGTTACCCATTCTGCGATTACTATAACCGTATTTTCGCGTAGAACTTATACGTTTCGATAAGCGATGAATGTAATTGCCGTTTACCTTAAAAGGTGAGAAGAATAATTAATCAACGCTTTTAATATAACATCGTGATAGTGAAAGGTTCGAAAAAGGTTTATTTATTTGGATTAGAGTGACTGTAGAAATGATTTTACCAATGCTTCTGTATTTGGCTGCCACTGTACTGTTATTCAAATGTGTAAACCGGAGATAGGTTTCTTAAGATTTTTTCTCGTTTTTTATTGCTATCGAAAAAATGAAGCTCGCAATAAAAAATACATTGGTTCACTAATATTCGCTTACATGATCTTTTTGATAGGGAACTTTTGCTTACTAAACTATTCCTTTATTTGGAAAAATTTAAATCTAAAAGGAAAAATTACAAATTGTCTCGAAATAATCATAGCTGATGATGAACTCTGGCTGAATTTCCGTATTAACGGATCTGCGTTTTTCGATCTACAGTCCGCACTGTTTTACGCGAAGCAAAGACAATAAAGTCGGAAGTAAAGGATACATTTGGTGTCCTTTCTGCCTACATACATACATACCGCGTTTGCTTTAGCTGAAGGTAAAGCATCATCTTCGTTGCCACTATTTTCGGTTTCGCTTTCCAGATCAGTCATTTCCGGAATTTCTTCATCGGTGTCATTTTCGAAAGATGCATTTGCATAACGTTCATCATCTGAATCAATTGCGTCACTCATTCCGAAGTCCGTTTCTTGTTTTTTCACTTAAATTGAGATTTTGATGGTGATGAGGCGAAATGTATACGTGTTTTGTAAATGAGAAAAAACAAAATATGACCCGACAAATTAAAAAAATATCTAAGAATTCACTTGAAAAAATATATTAAAATCTCAAGGCCTACGGGTTTTTTTATTTTATATAAACACTTTTCAATGCATTTCGTTTGTTGTCAGTGGAAATTGTGAAGAAAAATCAATAACGCCGATGTTTTGTGTATATGCTAGACTACCCCTGAAGTTATAAATCGCAATAAAAAAAGACATCAACAATAAAAGGAATAAAGACAAAGAACAAATATATAAGAAAAAAAATTGTGGTGAAGTAGGATCGACTTTAGCACTTTACCACTTGCATGCCTATGTTCGTTTGTAATAGAAAATAGCAATGAACATAATGCATATGCATTTAAATTATCTAACAGGCAAATACATGTGTAACATACAAACTAACGCTGCTACGTAACATAAAGAAATTATAGCATACCTGCGGGCTTACATTTAACAGTCCGTACCTAAAAGCTTATTCTTCTTTAAAGCTCTCCCGTGTACATCTCCGAAAGTGTAAGTGGTAACAGTAGTAGTAACAGCAAAAACAGAGATGTTAAACTCTCCAGCAGAAGTCAATTCACAAAAATCCACATTAATTCCAATATTTGAACATGACCTGTTTTTGTGGATTTAATTATTATTTATGTAGGATTGATTGCCATTTATGCGGAACTAATTGTATTCATGTGAAGTTGAAAATGAAAACGTAGCACCATTTAAGTCTAAAATTATATGCGTGTAAATTGAATGGATGACACGAAGTCGAGTAAGCGAGAATCGTGCCTACCTATTTTTATACATTCTGCAACTGGCACGCTTTATTTATATAAATAAAAAAAATACCAAGTTAATGTTTGCGAGTTCAAATATCAAGTGCGCTAGAATCGGCAAAGATGTAAAAATTACCGATTGGGCACCAACCACCAGTAAGCCTCCGGCTTTTGAGTAAACAAGTTTGGTTCTCAACGACTATACTCTTTTACTTGTCATCAAAAAATTTGTTTTTAAATAATATTAATGCAACGATGTAGAGGCACTTTATAATATATATAATGTTTAATATAATAAATTAGTTTTCCTTGCACTTGTTTGTCATTTCAGTTACCATGATCGCTTTGTTTACCTCTGACCGGTTTTAACATAGATTTCACGATTAATGTATTTTATAAAACTAATATTCCGGACAACGGCACAGATTTTAAAAATGTTTTAAAATACAATAAAATTTTATGTAAAAAAATTAGGAATAAGCTGCAATGGAATAATTTTCAAAAGGTCTTGTGATCTTTGCTGTAAATCTGGTATCGTATTACCCCAGTTTTTAAAAACGAAACCATTTTTCGATTTGCTGTTCTAAGCGCAGCAGAATATGGTGTTGTGCTTATGACTTCTTGTAATCATTTTCTAATGACGCAAAAGTTGTTTTTCGCACCAACGCCGCATTGGCCATAGCAAATGTTGATGAGAACGCTAGACTGCGGCCATCATCTCCGTATCTCTATCTCTTTCCTCGTTTCATTCCGAACTTGTTGTACAAATATATAACCACTCCATGAGTGGTTATCTAAAAAAAATGGGTTTTTTTCTTCATTTTGAAAATGTTTGACATGTTAGTTCACTATGGAAAACTTCTCTATTTCGTGTTGCTTAAGCGCTTTTTTTCAATTTTTTTTATTATATGCACTTTACACATTCGAATAGATTCGAAATTTAAATCCCTAAACGATTCTATCCCTATAGAGCTGCCTGCTTTTTTTGTGGAAATTCAAGGGTAACACTCACATAATCTGACACAATGACTCCTGCGTGAGGACCAAGATAGTGGAGACCAATTGGAAACGCTCTAAATGGTAACCAAGCTTATAGATTAGAATTGCAAGAAAGCATTTTGTCAATCAAGAGATTTATCGTGATAAGAGTGATGCGAATAGATAAGAGCAGGCGCAATCGGTAAGAGAGTTTTTTGAATATCTTTTCTCTTGCATGCACTTGCTTGCATTCGCAATCGCATGTTTGCGTGCTTTTCATATAAGGGATAATAACGGCGGGCGTGTGCAATGGAGAACATGGCAAAAAATCGAAACGATTGTACAATTGTAACATACTTTTGGAAGACTTAGCTTTAATCGTTGAATTCTAATTAGTAGTTTATGAAAATACAAAAAAAATAATTAAATTATCAAACTAGAAAAAGTCGAAAATGCTTAACACAATTGCTAACGAACTGAATATAATGCTCCGCGACAAAGAAAGCAAAAAGGAAGAACTCTCCAGTACATTTACACAATTGAAGGTGGACTCCAACTTTTACACATATCTACGTACATATGTTACAGTGATTTTATAAAAAAGGAATAAAATAGAAATCAATACCGAGGACGTGCACAACCAATGAAGAAAATATAAAACTTTCACGAATTTTATTATATTGGAAATTTTTTCTTGATATAAATAAAAACTTTAATTTGTAATTTTTTGTGAAATTGTGATAAACGTGCGTTTTGGGCACTCATATATGTGTATGTATGCGAAAACTATGAACCATATCATTATTTTTGTAACATACGTTTGTATAACATAGAAACGTTGATCCTGTATACGCCATGCTTGACTTGCAAATGTAATAACGACCTGAATGCATCTTGAAGTGCATCGTTATACCTAAAATCACATACACACAAACAAAAATCTTTTGTAGTATGTCTTTTGAACGAATCTGCGCCGATTACAAGGGTTTTGAGTACAATCATATAAATGATAATATAAGTCAAGCTACTGTCACGTTGGTTGAAAAGTGCGTGGTGTTTATAGTCGGAAAATCAAAATCTATCGACATTTGACGCACATATCGTATTCAACGGAGAGAAGAGCAACATTTCAACTTCGACTGTTTTTTCGAAGAACGGATTATATCAAAAACATTAAAGCTGTTAATACGCGATCGTAGAAAACGATTTCATTTATTGGAAATTTTTAAGTTTTTTCAGTTAAGCAGCACACGCGTTTTAATCGCTGGATTTCTTTTGCCAAAATTATTAAGTACCGCATCTAAATTTTTCACAACCTTCTTATCGGCCGTGTTTAACGGCAAGAGTAAGGTTCATGTACGACATGTTAGTAAATACACAATTTTTGCCGCTTGTAAACACAATTCGCACCGAATTACGGATACAGAACATAATAATACAAGTGCGAAAACTTCACGCGCCAATATGGTTTTGAGTACTGAATGGTCTCAAGTAGAAGTAGTTGATTTGGTTAATGATGGTAATGGTTTGGGTTTTATTTTGGTTGGTGGACGAAGTACAGGAGTAGTTATAAAAGCGTTGACTCCTGGTGGCGTGGCAGAGCGCGACGCACGGCTGCAATGTGGTGATCATTTATTACAAATCGGGGAAGTGAACTTGCGTGGTTTTAGTTCCGAACAAGTAGCCACAGTTCTTCGTCAGACTGGGGCTCAGGTTCGATTGATTGTAGCGAGACCGGTGGAGCCAGCGGCTACCGATTTACAAACATTAGCCAGTCAAGCACCAATTATTCCAACTAAGCTCCTTTCCGACCCAGAAGAACTGACACGATATATTTATCAGAAACCTATTTTGGCTACAAGCGCAAGTGCGAACAATGGTAGACAGGAAAGGTATTCTACTAATGACGTTGTACAGAGCAACTCCGTAGTCTCTTCTTATAGCAGACTATCAAGTATTCCCGACACAGAGTTAGCAGATTTACCACTGCCTCCAATACCAAAAGAATTATCTGATTCGATGGCTCATATATATTCCAAAGATTTAGATATTTTGCCATTTTCGATCGTGTCTCCACCTACTTCAGAAACGCCAACCTTTCAATGGAAGTCTGCTGACACGACGTTTCTATCATCGAGACTAGTTTTACCGAAGGACCATCATGAAACTGTGATAGCTAGCTCAAATTTAGCTGGCACAAATCCTATTGAATCTGATTGCTGGTCAATAGCATCTTCCGGTTACATAGATTCTCCCGAAACTGAGACTTACGAAGTAAAATTGCGTAAAAATGTATATGGGCTTGGCATTACCGTGGCAGGATATGTTTGCGAAGAAGAAGATGTATCCGGAATTTTTGTAAAAAGCATTATTGAAGGAAGTGCCGCTGAGATGAGCGGCCAAATACAAATTAACGATCGTATTGTTGCAGTGGACGGTAAAACGTTGGCTGGAGTAACAAATCATCAAGCTGTAGAGATATTGCGGAACACGGATATTGAAGTGAATTTGACGTTAGAACGCTTTCTTAGAGGGCGAAAATTTGAACATCTACAGATTGCCTTGACCGAACTAAAAGCTTGCACCGACACACAATCACAGATTTCTTTACCACTGTCTCCTTCAATTGCAACGTTGTCGTGGTTGCCTCCAAAGTCTGATGCCGACTCTATTGCTACCGATACCGGTGCAAATATAATAGAATGTTGTGATATATCATCTCGTGATACCGTTGATTCTAATATGTCACATATGTTAGATCGAAGTAATCACAGCCTTACCGCTTCTGAAGCCGTACTTATTAAGCCAACAGTGACCTATATTTCTTCGGAAGGTAGTGTAACCGTCAATGGGGATGTTGGCGACAAAAGCTTAGGAAGGAAAGAGTCTCAAAATTTTCAAATGATTACTTGTCAACAGAATGGTACATTAGAAACCACAACATCACCTGCTGAGAATATTTCAACAACAATATTATTACCCGTCCCGGTGCCAGTCGCTGAAGTTACAGACAGGTCGGAGACGAAAGTGCAGTGTTCCAGCCCTAGCGTGGAATCTCTGACAGTTGCTTGGAAAAGTGAGTTTCCTGAAAGTGAAATTATAGTAGTCGAAATAAATAAACTTTCAGGTCTAGGAATCAGCCTGGAGGGCACCGTGGACGTGGAGTGCGGAATTGAGAAAAGACCCCATCATTACATAAGGTCTATACTGGAAGACGGACCAGTTGGACGACAGGGTATTTTGAAGCCAGGCGACGAGCTCCTTCAGGTGAATGAGTACAAATTGCAAGGTCTTAAGCATATAGAAGTCGTAAAAATACTTAAGGAGCTGCCATCTCATGTAAAATTAGTATGCGTACGTGGACCAACAGCCCCATCTATTATCAACACATCACAAAATGCAGAAGCATTCGAAAGTCGAAGTCTGTTACCGGGAGGCCATCAAAGTCTTCAAAATCTCCTAACAAAAGCACAGTCGGAGAGCTCATTGTACACATCCAGCACAGCTACTCTCACAGATCAACATCGATTCAAATCTCTTGAGAACGTCTCAGGATTGGCGTTATGGAGCACCGACATTACTTTTGTGGAAATTGAGAAAACTGAGCAGGGGTTCGGCTTTTCAATATTAGACTATCAGGATCCTTTAGACCCTGATGGCAGTGTCATTGTAATAAGAGGTCTAATACATGGCGGTTCAGCAGAGGCTACGAACGAAATATTTCCTGGCGACAGGTTGGTTAGTGTAGGCGATCACACACTCCACGGACTCGACTTGAACGAAGCCGTAATTAGGTTGAAGAGCATGCCATTGGGGCTTACAAAGTTGGGCATATGTCGACCATTATCAACATCTGATAGCAACGTAGCGTCACCAGAAAGAGACGTTGATTCACCTAGTACATAGTGCTTACATAGTTTTTGTTGAATTTCTTCTGTAAGTATTACAAAACGTCTCATGGTTTAACTTCTAACCCTTTTGTTATCAGCTATAAACGATCATTTAATTGTTAATAGCTACAGAAAATTGATAGTCGATCCACTTAAATAAAGTATGTATTCAAAACTAAGAGCTTTTTGTTTTTGATATTTAAAGTGCCTTAAAGGTAAGGCGATTAAGCGGACTTTTCGGCGTGCGAATCCGTTAAGCGAAAGTGTACGAAGTGCTTTCCGTCCACATGGTGTATTAGAAACATCTATTTATTCTCCGCGATAGACGTTTCCTAAAGTCTAATCTATGGTACTATAAAATGTAAAAAAAGCTAATGCATAAATCGGAGCGACACATTTAATCCTTTTTAAGACTTATTTTTCCTAAAGGAGAAACGTCTCTTTATACCCCAACGACCGTCTGTGACATTTTTTTGATTTTATTATAAGTACAGAGCAACGGTAGAGATAATCCAAAACGCCTTTAAGACAATTTATTTTATGGAATTTTCTGTGGAGACAAATACAATTGTGCCAGGATTTCCATTCAAAGATTAGAGAATACCACTGCACACGAACATCTTTGCAGCTAGCCTGACATCGTTATATGTTGAAGGTAGAGTGTGGTAATAATAGCACAAATAAAGACAAACTGCATTATCACAACACGATGACGTAAGTCTACGAAGTCTGCATATGCTAATGCAACAAGCAATCTATTTAATTTTTTGCATAACGCAAACAAAATCACCGTCCCGCTATTAGGAAATCGAGCGCCAGACCGATTCTGCAATTTGTCATTCCTTCCTTCTCGAAGTTTATTTACGAGGCAAGGTGCCCTCTTCTTTGGAATTGTCTTAACTGGCGTTTTCTAACTATACATTGTCGCCTGACGGCGATGCGTTCTCAAAGCGTCTAGCTTTTTCTAATTTATTTAGTCAAGTAATCGTCGCTTCATATTCATATCGTTCGAAAATTAGATGAAGTTTTTTAGAAAAAAGAAAGTTTTTACATTGAATGCGCCTTTATGTCTGGTATAAGGCTGCATTTGACTACCAAGGGATAAATAACGCTCGCTACTGCTTGCATATATGGAATTGAACCCAATTATCTCACGATAGCGAAATCATATACAAGTTTTGTTATGTTATGCTGGTTGGTAAAAATATAGGTAAGTAAGATTTTTCTATTTACATTTCGCTCGGTTATTCAACGTATTAGTTTCCTGTATATTCGATAGACAGCGTTTTAATTAACACTGGCAATGAGAGAAATTTTTGTACGATATATGGTAGCATCAGTTCAAAATGTTTTGTCTATTCCTGCTTATTTTAGGTTATGAAATGCTTTATATACATTCCATATGTGTACTTGTCGTACTTCAATTTATATTCACCAATATATAAGTCCCGGGCAAATTTAAATTTTTTTTTCAGTTAACCAACAGAAATGTCTCCTAAATTAAAGCTCCATCTATTAATTTATTCGAAAAAATAAATTTAAAATGAAACCAAAAGAAACAAAAAATTAATTTGTGATAATACTTCCAACAGAGATTAAACTTTCTTCTTAAAATTCTAACGACAACACATGGAGGATTGTTTTTTCCCAAAAGCAGTTGTCAATTGGCCGCAATTGACTGATTAAAATAATGCGAAGCGAATGGGGGCAAAATAGATAAGTATACAGCCCGTCTAGCACGTTACGCTTTTGCCGTTGAAGATATTATTATTATTATTATAATTTTAGACTAATGAAATAAATTCTTATACTAAACAAAAAATACCTTGAGCACTAGCAACACAGGCTATCGGCTCTAATTTATAAAACTACATTAGATATTGAGCCTAGTAGTTTTAATAAAGTAATATATTGAATTAATATTCTGTTCTGAAGCTGATTTTAGAAAGTCCAAAGAAGAAGTCTCCCTCCCCAATCTGCAGTTGTGGACAAATTCTTACGATAAAGCACATTCTCTGCGACTGCCACAACTGTCCCTTGGCTAGGAGTATTGCATTTAAAACGATTAACCCTTGAAGATAAAAATTATTTAAGGCAGTGGAAGTGAAAGCATTTCTTCAGTCAAGTACAGATACAGATAAACAAACTTACCTTCCCGTACACATGGATTATGTATTAAATTAAAAGGAAAGACAAAATTACTAGGTGCTGCATGTGTGTGGTAAAAATTCTTTAAGCTATTCGGAATTAATCATAAATGAACAGCGAAACTCGTGCTGCGTCATTTTGCCTGTAGAACTTGCTCTTTAATTGTCCTCACAAGGCTCCCATCTCAAAGACGAGAACAAATTTTAAAATAATGCAGCCGATTGTAAACAAGAACATTGTTACCTTAATATTAGCGAAAAATTTCCATGATTTTATTTATTTTGGAATTTGAAAACTGCTTGTCAATATCTTCATAAAATCCTCTTGTCTCTCTTTCCCCTTTTGTTCTTTTGCAATCTTTGAAAAGTCCTCGGCAGTTGCCAACTAATACTAAGTTTGGACCTGAACAAATTACTCAAGTTTCAATGCCCAAAGTTGGTTAAGAGTACATTCAGTTTCAGTTATCCAACAAATTTGTAAAATTTTAAAAGTTTCGAAAAGACGCATCTAAATCAACGCTTTCATCCCTGAGTTAATGTACAAATAAATAAACAAAGGAAGGTTTATAACTCAAACAACAATAAACGGCAGCCGCGCAGCCACAAAATCGCGTGTCAAAAACGAGCACTACATCAGTCGAACAGGATCGCGCGGAAATCAAATTTTTCTTGTATTGTTGTTTTCTTGTGCTCCTCTTGCTTTGCGTACTCTCCTACGCGATTGTGCAAATCTGTCGCTCACGCTGTCTTTCACACTAAATTAAGTAGCTACGCGTTCGCATTTACTCGGAGATATAATAAAGCAATGTATGAAAGTCAATATGTTTGCATGTTTGCATGCTACGCGGATACATGAATCTTTTGCACAATAACTAACTTTCTACGAAAGTATTTAAAGCATATGGAACAAGTATAGCAAGAAGGGGTGGCCTGATGTAATTCTTGCTTTGACGTGCGATTTTTTGACCGTTTCGTTTGCTGTGTCTTTCTGTTATAGTCATATGTTCTGTTACTTGTTTCGGGAGTCTTAAAGATAGTTTCGGACATACAAGGTTAAGAAGAAACTGAATCTATTCTTAGGAATACATTTAGGACATTTTTGCAATATTTTTCTTAAGACTAAACTCAGTTCTACTCCGCCCTATATCCTCAGAAAGTCTACTCGGGCTTTACCAAATTTTAACAATAATGTTGGTCGTTTTTGCTTTAATCATGTCTTAGTTCTGCGAAATTCTAGGTCCTATAAAAACCAAAACGGAAAATACGTATATTAGGTATTCCATTAAACAGTAAAACCTCTGCTATTTTAATAATATAGTTTCACAAGGTTCTTGATTGTAGAGCAATTTCTCTGCTTCAACGTAGTAATAAGGTCGCCCATCGACAATGTTTATACATAGCTAGTCATAAGCCCGCTTTCTTGTATGTATAGCATCCAGCTTGCCAAGACTTAAAATTAAATATTTTTCACGCCAATAGACTTAAATAGGAAACGGTTGCGGTCGATAAACAATGAGTCAGTTATCGGTAGACATGTTGGAGACCACAAAGAATTCTGTATTATCTTCTTTTTGTTTACTTCTTTACTTTAAAAGATTTTTTGGAGGTTTTTAAAAGATTGGCCCTTTTAACAGAAAATGAGCGGCTTAACAGAAAATAGTTTAATTTATTAACAGAAAATGGCCAATAGAAAAAAAAAACGATAAAACGTTGAAGAAAAATTGATTTATATGCTCCGAGAGAGTCAGCTTTGGAAACATATGTATCGAAACCAAAATAAAACGAACTAAACAAACTTCGTTATAATTCTCTGCAAATGTACGTAAGACAAATAGTGCAGTGAAACAACTATGAGCAAACCAAGCGTATTATATTTTAAGAATGGAACACTGCTGTATATGTGTGGAGTGCATTATTACCTGAAATAAACAAAAGTATATTGAAAAAGGTATTTACGAAATTTATCTACGATGAAGTGAGAATGATTATAGCAAAATTTGCCCCTGTAGGATGCTGCAGAGGTGCTTGTATATTTAGAGGCCATAGATTTGTGATGGCCGCCTTCGGCTAACTTTAAACGGACATGAGACTTGAGTTTGAAATTTAAATTGCTCTCGATAATAATCGTTTTTCACTGATTTCCTTCTGCTTAGCTTTAAGAATTTCCAATTTATTTGAGTGAAGTGAAGTGAAGTGCTTTATAGTTCTCTGATTGATGAACAACAGTTTTTGACATTAGTAAATATTTGTAGCTTGTACAGAAATCCAGTCGACTTTAACAGAATTCGTTGCTCGCTAACAGAATTAAAAGCGACTTTATCTCAACGAATGAATAATTTTCTTCTTCTTCGCATTCACTTCATGACAAAGGTGTTACACGTTGACGTGGTTGCCTTATTTTGCAGACAACTCTGTACTCAACGTATGGTATCTTTCACATTCAAAAAAAAAGGAAACCAGCTAACGGTTCTTTAAATAACAGAGCCTTGAAGTGAAAAAGTACAAGTGAGCTTTTCTTAAAAAAGTACTAAAGAAAAAGAAACAATATAAAATAAAAATTAAAAGTTCTAAAAAGGTTATATTTCGGAAAATCATCTTGGGAAAACACCTAAAAGTTAAAGTCTAAAAAGGAAAAGTCTAAATTTCCCTCGACAAACCACTTAAAAATTCCCATACATACTAATAAACAATTTTAAAAAACTTGAGCACATACGCATACTCGTTTGTTACGACATTGACAAGGAAGAAGAAGAGAGAAAGGAGCACTTGAAAGTGAGCAACGTAATAATGTATAATTAAAGCAAGGGTACAGAGACCAAGTGGTTTGCTAAAAGCAAATGCAAGTTCTTTTGCACAAAGCAAAATTCATATGAAGGCACATAAATAAAAAAATTATGATAAATGAGGCGTGTGAAAAACGAGTACAATTTAGAAATTTCCAATGAAACAAGAACCACAATACAAGAAAGATTTGCTATCTGTTCAATCCTGCTCGCTTGGCGCGCCTGGTGCAGTGTTTGCTTTTAATACACGAAATTGTGACTGTGTGGCCGCCGTCTTTTTCGTAGTTGTATATGAATTATCATAATTTGGGCTAGTGTTTATAAACTCAGGACCGAAAGCATTGATGTAGATGCGGCTTTTTTGGCCCGACTCCTAATGAGAAACTGCTATCATATCAAAAGTGCCACTGAACGAAAAAGTGTCATGAAATCGAAAAGTGCCATTGAATCAAACAAGTGAGATGAAATAGAAAAACAAGGGCCTGTTGATCTTCTTTGAACCGTTGGTCGTCGACGGATTTTCGGACATTGGAAAGCGAACTTTTTTAAAAGTTTGAAATGCCTAAGGCACTTCGTTCAATTTCAGCAGAATAAAGGTCTCTTCGTCCCGACATTTCGCGGGCGATCTGTTCGCTTTCCGGTTTCAAGCAGAAGTGATTCTTCTTTTTTATCACTCGTAGAACCTTCCAAACGCACTGCTGGATTTTCGTTTTAGATTGACCTATCAATTTTTACTGTCGGTTTTTACGCGGTATAAAAATTGCTTGCACAAGTTTTTCGCATGCCATAAATTGCTAACTTTTTTGTAATCTATTTTTCTCCACATCTGGAAAACGGCTGTCCCGGATTTTGTGATTGCATGATAGCTTGCATAGCATAATCGATTGAGCAAAATATCTCCTAACATTTTTCTATAATAGTCTTATAACTCTACTCCAAAATCGGCGGGCGCTTGTTTATGCACCTATTTTGCTACTTATGGAAGTAACTTATGGAAGTAAAATCGTCTGCTTTGCTGAAGATCTCTTTGAGCACTCTGAAGAACCAAAATTTTCTTATTAGATAAAGACACTTTTCTCTCAGATTAGAGGCATTCCTCACTTTAAACCTGTAATGTTTGTTTGTGCATTTACATTATAACATATCTGTCTTTATTTCAAGTTGCAGTTTTCGATAAAAGAGGAACTGAAACGAAATAGTCTGTATTATTTTAAGTACAAACAATCCCTCTGCTAAATAATCCAATAAACATTTAAACTAATAAGTAAACAGAAATAGTGACTACGAAAGCGCAAAATATATGTTTGTGGGCTTTCAGTTGTTACACTGAACTCTGTTCGTACGGGATGAATGTTGATGGTTTTGTAAACATAAAGTGAATACCATTCCGCTCCCATAAGACTGCATTAATGTTTTTTCCCTCAATTACAATTTTATTTTCAGTTATGATGGAATGGACCTGCTACTTTTGCTTCTACTTTTAATCCAGCTGCATTTTGCCACTCACCCCTTTAAAGCAAATGTAATTCGGTCCTATGCATCTTATACAAATCAGGATTTGTGTGAAATACAGCGCAGATTATGGATCTCAAATAGTTGAATTCAAACTTTACACTCTCCTTTTCTTCTCTTCTTATTCACTGTTCAATATCAATTAGTGGAATCATTATGCTGGCTTACTGAATGGAAGCTTAAGTCATAATGTAGAGGTTTAGGCAAGTCGGCCATGATGATGCATTGTGACTTATTTAAAGTCGCCATTCATTGTATTTGCAGTAAAGGAAGCTATTTAATGAAAGTAAATTAACGAATTTAGTGCCACCACATAGAATTTGTAATAAAATACGTTGCCGCTAGGTGATCGCGGTTGTTTGTTTGTACTTTGTTGCAATGGGGGAGCATTTCGTGTTCGATAACGACGTGGCGTGGACGTTCTTAGAATAAACTAAATTTTTAAACCTTTTTTAATCTTTCATACCTGTGGTGAAGTATTTTTTTGCAGTACTTTGATGCAGGAGTTTGAAATGGAAAAAGTGTCAAGTGTTCTAGAAAATGCTGATCCATTTAAAACGTGGTGGCCAGCGGTTATAGCTGTTATAGTTGGAATTGTTGTGACTACGCGGTAAATATATCAATAATTTGTTCAAACTTTACTTACAAAAAATAAAACAAACGATTAAACTCGATGTACAATGTGTGATGTTTGCTCGCTGGCGTTACATATGCTGAAGTTATAAAAAACGAATAATGGATCAAAACTACTTATCATATAAAGTTTTTATGACTTGACATTTTTCAAACTAGTTTTTCTTTTAATCAAATCAGTTACGATCGTTTATAACTTTTACTTCAGAATACAGAACCAACTTGTTGGGTACGAAGCAAAGTTGTGGCGATATAGCCGTTATAAACTCTTGTTCCATGTTCACCTCACTAACACACATAATGCCGATCAAATTTGTTCCTAACACATCATCTTCTGTAGATTCGGCATCACTTGTATTAAGCACATGATGGATAAGAACCGGGGTTGGATTAGAAGCATTCAATTGAACTTCGTTGCTACAAGCAGCTTCAGATCAGCGAATTTAATCACAAAGGGAAAAGGGGTCAATGATAGATTGCGTCCATAAAAGTATTTGTTTGTTTTTCAATTTCTAGCTTTGTTTTTACACATTGCAACTAGCATGCTTTGTTTTTATACATTTTCATTCTTCTTATTTATACTTAGAACTGGATTGTATGAGCCTCCTACAGTTTTCACTTTACTTTGCTTTCCTTTACTTTTAATAAGTCGAGATAGATGGAAGATCGAATTTTCGCAGTTCGGACGCATTCTATTCAAATTGGCTTTCAGAAGAACTACCCGGCAAACTGTACTCATCTACATATCAACATTCAAAGTGCGCTAATTAAATGTGTGTAATTTTTGCTTGCTATTTGTGGGTTTAACATTACGTTTAAAAAATTGTTTATGCGGATCTTTTTGTGCAAGTTTTAATTTCTACTTAGAAGGACACTGGCATCCTATAACATCTCAAAAAGATTAGGAACAAATCGCAGTTTGTTTTCCTTGCATAATCGCCTTTACCGCAATCGCAGCGCTGATACTTGAAACAATATCTAATTTAGCGCTTGCCACTTATATAATATACAGGTCCAAATTTAAATAACTTGATATCTTCCTTGAAAAGAGCTCTGTAATTACTGTTTATTGGAATGTCACTTTCTGCAAAAGTTCCCTATTTTTAGATTTCATTTATTGGAGTTTGACGTCCAGACGAACAAAACCAATCTGACTTCCACATTATTGTTAATAATACGAAAAAAATTCTGAAGATCATCTGATAATACCGCAGCGTATTCATTTAAATGTCATCTTTCAGTAGAACAATTAACTTTTACTTTCTTTCCAGTGAAGACTTTAATGTGAACACTTCCATGTTTTACAGTTGAGTTTAACTGACTCCAATTCCAACTTTTCATTTAAATCAATTACTGCAACTAAGCATTTCGTGTAAATTAAGAAAGAGATGGTGCTCTATTATTAATGACCAGCGAACGGCTCGAACGGATCGAACTGTTATTCCGCTACTTTCAAGCAAATTTCCTGTACTCACATTGCTTTTTTATCGTAGTTTTATATATATATATTTATATACAAATGTATTAATGCTGGCAAATATTAAGTCAATCATAGATAAACACGAGATGTCTACAGTTTATTGGTTATCTTTCAGCACAATAATGGGCGGTCAGCGTTGTCCTAATGACAATCACATAAAGGATCAAATTGTCATTATTACAGGTGGGAGCAGCGGAGTGGGTTTTGAAATTGCTAAGGTGTTAACCGCTCGTGGGGGACGGATTATACTAGCTTGTCGAAACATGGAAGCTGCAGATAAGGCAGCAGCTATCATTAAAAGAGAGCTTCAATGCGTCGCTTTACCTAATGTAAAGAACAATTTAGATGAGAGCAATTCAAAAGATAAATTGTTTGTAGAAGCCCGATATTTAGATTTACGATCCTTTGACAGTGTTTCTCGATTTGCTCGCAAGATTTTAGCCGAATTCGAACGTGTTGACATACTAATAAATAATGCTGGAATAATTTTTGATAAGACGCACACTAAAACTGTCGACGGATTTGAGCAACATCTTCAGGTTAATTATCTGTCACATTTTCTCTTAACCCATCTTCTGATGCCTCATTTACAAAAGTCCCCCATGGGTCGTGTAATCAATGTATCTGCTCACGCTCATGCCTCAGCAAAAATAGATATTAGTGATACCCTGAATTTAGCTATCCACGCAGATAAGTTTCATGTACGCGATGCTTTTGCCCATTCGAAGCTTGCAGTGCTGTTATCAACGCGTTATTTAGCCAAAGCATTAAAAGGTCAGTTCATGGGCGGATACATTTAGACAACTAAAAATAAAACCGCAAAAATTTTACTTTCCATAGGAACGTCTGTAACTGTTAATTGCTGCACGCCAGGATTGGTACGCGGTACATCTCATTTAAGAAAGTAAGCAAGAATTTAACAAGTGAAATATAACAAATGTGTTTCAAAGATTGTTATCGTGTGTTGTCCACCATCGTGAAACTTAGCTCCCCGCTAATGTCCGCTTTTTGCATTAAAGTGATGACCTTGCCGTGGATGTGGCTATTTATGAAAAATCCTTTTGAAGGAGCACAATGCGCGGTGCATTTAGCAACGGACAAGCAATTGAAAAATATTTCAGGCGAATATTTTAAGTAAGTTTTCCGCAATGTGTCTGCAGTTGGACGTTTGCATGTGAAAGGTTATTTTATATATTCGATTATTTGTAGCGATTGCAATATTGCAGTGTCTTCTGAACTTGGCCAAAATAGCGAGCTAGCTGAACAACTATACACGCAGACAGTAGCAGCTCTTAAGCAAAAAACCAAATCGGACTTTTATCTAAAACAAAAGCATATATAGTTATGTAAAAGTTTATTCAAAATAATAGATTAATTGAGTGACTGCTTTTATACCCAATCCCAGCTGGCCTTACACTCTTACACACTTGTAACATCCAAAAATATATGCATCAAACACTTCAAAAAATATATATATTTAAATAAAATTTAAATTTCACTAAGCATTAGCAGGCTTGCCATTGTTGAAATGACTACGGCCGAAAAACTTGACATGAAAAGTTGGAATCTGTCATGTATACAGGTAGTTAATCAATAGCTTCAAAGACAGCATGCATAGATAACAATGCGTAAAACGAGCAACGAAAGGTAAACCCCACACTTTATAGCAGATATTGCGCCACAATTGACACAAATGTTTATGAGAAATATCTTTACTTACATAAAGATAAAAATAAACACATCTATGATCAAAGAACTGCAAGTGATATTCACCTAACATCCCGTGCGAATATTACGCAGGGATAAATTAAGCTCTAATCTACAAATGATACGTAATACCGCTGTGACAAGTAAATTAGTCTACATTTAACAAATTGTTTCGTCATTATAATATATGCATTTAGACGTCAGCAATACATGACAGATGACGTTTTCGCAGTCAGCTTTTCTATTTCTCTGTTTCTCTATCATATCCCGCGCTCTTCACTGTATCTTTCATAGGAATTTGTTTCACAGGAAATAAATAAATTAATATACTTTCCGACTTTGCGTGTACAACATACCAAAGGATTCAAAAGATTGTTTGTGCATGTGTGCATAAGTATGGAAATACTGATTTCTTTTTTTCGCGTAAAATTGGCGTACACGAATAGTTTCAAGATTATTTCAGTTTTTGTGGAAGAATTTTTTTGGCAAAACCGGAGCATTTTTCACAAACTCGTACTTTAATTGACAGATTCCGAAGAAAGTAGCACTCTTTTTTGAATACACGCAAGTGTATGATATTTATTATCTGGGATATTTATCGTCTGGAAAATTTATGGTCGGCAATTAGAATTGTCTGAGTAGATGAAGAAGTGAGCCGAGAAAAGCGACTAAGTGAGGCTATAAAATATCGCTGATCGAAATCTATGTGAGCCAGGAAGTATATCGAAATAAGTTTGTTCTACGGAAGAGAGTTTGATATGAAAATGAGCAATCACAAGCGGCTTTTCAGTCGGTAAGCAACTGTAATCAACTGATAGAGAAGTTAAACCCTGCAGGTTACAAAAAACGGTATTTCGTTACAATATATGCATAAGTAATGAGTTTCTAGCAAACGATTCCTAGGGAAGGAGAAGAATCGAAATCAAGAAAAAAAAACTAAAATGTTTTACTTACTTTCGTGGGTAGTTTTAGCAACACCACCAAACAGTTGCAATAATATGCCTCTTTTCACTTCATCATTTCCATAAATTGAAAGAAACAAACAGTTAATAAAATTATTGTAAAGCTGCTTTTTCATATCTTCAGCTGTTACTTCTGACTTCTCAGCTGTAATCAAATTTATATTCGCTCTTCCTATTTTTGCTTAAAAGTTTACTTTTTTTGCTTAAAAATTTACTTTATTATGAAAGATTGCTTAAAAGTGTGAAGTTGGTTGGTTCCTTCAATTTGCAATCCAAATTGATCAATTAATCAATAGTCAGCCAGCCATTATCAAAAAAAAAAAAAGGAAATATATTTTGTACTAATGATTTTTCTGAAATTTTTTTATATACCTATTGATGTTAAACAGCTCGAGTAAAAAAACAAAGTTCTAAGCACTTTATTGGAAAAATTATGAAAACTTGTACAACAGACAAATACAATTAATGCCCAAGAAAAATTAAAAAAAAAAACGAACAGAGATCATAAAAAAAATGTGGTATCATTTCAATTAAATTTAAATCCTTCCCGTAGTTATTCAAACAAAAAAGAAAAACAGCAAATTTTCAAATATTTTAGCTTCAATTTCATTTCATCGTTATTGGTTTCGTGTTGCAAAGACCTTTCAACAAAACCCTATTAAACATTATTAAACAGTCTTCAACAGTTTAAACATTCTTGAACACTTCTAAACACATCAAAATTATCAGCTTGCACTTCAGGAGAAATTTCTTTAGTTTATTGTGAATAGCCGTTAGGTGGAGTTTTTGCTATGACATCAAGTGCCAAAAATGCAAATAGTAGCACCATATGTTAACGTCTGAAAATAGAGATGTTAAACTATGAAATACAGTCTGTCCACACTTTCCACATACTGCTAAAGAATTCTGACGACGTACAAATACGATTGCCTTAAAAACGATGATCACTCCACAAAACCGATTAAGTTAAAAACGGCACAAAGCTACACAACATTACACAACATTTGTGACATTTGTCTAAATTTGTCTAAAATGTGTACATGTGTTATGATCAAATACAATCCAGAAACGACAACTTGCATGAGTTATGATCAAATACAATCCAGAAATGAGAACTTGCATGAGTTATGACCAAATACAATCCGTAACGACAACTTGCATGAGCTAATAAAAATTCCTTATTAATTATTGGTATTTTTCTACTCTTATCGCTAAGAATTTTATTTAAACATTTTAGAAATTATAGAAAACATTTTAGAAATTAGAAAAATATAAAGCTTAAATATGTACACAGAAAAAATAGTAAGTTAAGATTTTTAATGTAACTCAAAATATATCTCTATATAATGACAAAAGTAACTTTCTATTTCTCAGAGTAAAATGTACTTTCCTGTACATTTCTGCTGTTGTGTGAGATTTAATGTAATTTAAAGTCTCTTAAAATGAAAACTTTATGTGCGTATGCTTTTTTTTTATGTTTTACGCTGATGACCAACCCGATAATTGCTCCTTAAATGACATTTCCCTCTCTGAGCTCAATAAAGCAATTAGTCTCTCTGCAGACATATTTCCAAACTTAGATGGTATTCGTAGTAATCATCTCAAGGCGTTCAGAATAAGCTAATTGTACTCAAGGAATTTAACAACATTCTAATCACCGGTTGCGTGCCATCTTCTCCCATTTATGTGTGAGAATGTTATTCTCAGCAAAGCCAAAAGAAAAAGCAAAAATGTTTGTAAACTACAAAGAAGCAAAATACAAACGAGAATGTAAAAAAGTAAGGAAAAGAGCGTCTCGTACTCTTTTCAAGTTCAAGCCATGTATACGCGGATAGAAAAAGAGCATTACGAATCAACTCAATAGTTAAGTGAATGGAAGAGCGTCGCTTTAAAGTTGGAATTCATGTTCGAACAACAATAACTATCCCGCTTTAAATTTACTTTGCTGTATATTCTTGTATATTTTTATGAAAGGTGTTTTTGACTTTTCTGAGAGTACAATTTTCCATTACAACCTCTTCAACCTCGACTGATTCGTCTGAAGTATGAAAACAAAAAAAAAATTTACTGAGTGCTAGGTTAGTTGTTGTTGATGGATTTACGAACGAATAAATTTGAATTCTTGTTTTATGAAGTTTTGTGGTTTTATTAGTAAAAAAATAAATATGATTAATTAAAATCTGGCACTGTAAACGATAAGTTGAGTATACGTCCTTTTAAATGAACGGGTATAAAAAGCTCCTAATGTCTTCATGTTTTAAGTGTACCGAAAATAGATACGGATACATATATTCGTGCATGGATACATATAGATGTGTATATTTTTGAACAAATCCATGAACAAGTTCAATTTTCTATCGAAACTTACAAAACTTTAATGAAAATATAATTTTGCAACAAATCTCCGATTTTACAGAGCAAGAAAAATCCAGCTTGTGTGATATATATATAAATAATAGTGTTTGAATATTAACTTGTATTAAAATACTCATAAAACCAGTTTTATGTGAAAAAAAGAAGATATACAAATACATGTACGTGTTTAGTATATGTGGATGTTCCCTGTTTTTAAATATATCTAATATAAAATAAAAGCAATTTTAAAAGACATTCGATAGTCTGAACGCTTACATATCTTCAGATGTGCTTAGTCGAAATTAGTGAAAGTGGAATGCATATATATACGCACTCCGATTGAAACCTTTTTCGTACAACTGCATATATATAAGACAATTTCAATGGTGACTCATTCTCTCTGGCACTAGACAAATTCCGTTCATACATACATATGTACGTAAAGCCACAACTAATATAAATAAATCTCGTCACATGAGAACTGAGCAAATGAAGTCCAAACAATTCTAACTAAGAGTTAACATAACTCAGATGGCGATCTTTTATTAACTTTATTAATTAATGTCATCATTGCCATTTACACATCCGGTGGTTCAATTATATATTCAGTAGCTATCCCATAAATTGAAAAAAGAATAAATGAAAGGAAAGACATCAAGCGCAGCTTGTTTTTCAAGGAGTGTATGCCTTTCTCAGAAATAAACAGAAAATAATTTAATGGCAATAAATAACGGCAATAACATACAGAGGACAAGCCAGGCCAACCTTTTTCATAACTTCTTTACATACATGCCTAGCGCACTATTCTTATGTGAAAAAGTTCTTAATCAGATCTCAGTATATCGTGCGTTCTCCGAAGATCTGAACTTAGCTTATTATACCCCAACAAAAATGTACGGAAGGGAGACCTTACAACATAACTTGCTAAAAATCGCAAGCTTTTATGTACTGTGTGCGAGGGTTTCCCTTCCAAAAGTGTAGAACAATTCTCATCGTTTTGGCGATGTTTTCATCTATACGGAAATTTATGTTTGTCAAAAATTGCCAAAATACTAAATAAACAAACACGTTTCCGCTTAGAACATAACAATTGACGTGATGTAACAACCTTACGAGTGTTGAAGGATAAGCGTAAGGATAACGAAAGCTAATTTGAATTTGTTTTGTCTTTGTAGAAACGTGTTCATAGATAGAAAATCCAGTTTTAAGACATCGAATGAATGTATGCGATTAACGCATCACCGATCGCTGCATATTGTAATCGTCTAAACTTTATTTGCCTTCTAGTACTTTAGTACATTATTTTGATTATGGAGGTCCCAGAAGTGACATTTCTCTTTCAGTTCGGTAGTATAAGAGACGGAGTTTCAGTGGCATCCAATATGCTAACATTGAAAACCTTAAAGGAACTAGCGTGCGACTTCATCAATACAAAGGTAAGAATGGGAAGCCGGGAAACACTTACTGTATGCATGTATCTTCGTCACTTCTAATTTGTAACAAAATGATAATATTCCTGCTATATCAAGTGAAGAAAAATCATGTAACCTCTTCGTTCCTTCATGCTTGAGGTCCACTATTTAGAAATATTTTATACTTAAAAAAATAAAGTTTTATTTTGGAACACTTTCTTTTGTCGACATGTAGCTCGTATAATAATGATGGTCTAAATAAATCAACCAACGCAAACGATAATATTTACTAAGCGCAGCAGGACTTTCATAAGTTTTTGCTTTTCTTATTGTAGATAAAAAATTCCTATAAATACCGATTCACTCAAATTGAATAAAATTTTTATAGGAATTTGCAAGAGCCTTAATCAAAGGTATTTGATTACTGCAAATTTCATTATAGACCTTGTCTTGACGATCTTCTTTGAGAGTAAAATCTCCAGAACGAAATTTAGCAAATCCGAAAGTTTATTTCTTCACTTCGCAATGTGTCGCAAAAGTTTTTACCAGCAGCCGATGCGTTGCTTACTTTTTGAAACTCTGGAGCCAATTGCAATGCTGTAAATGCACTTTAGACACTACTATCTTACTCGCTCTGCACTTCGCAGCTAACTGATGAAGGGTATCTTGTATTCCACGACAGGTACGCTAAATAGTAAGACGCAACATGACACGTGCTTGCCTTGACCTGAAAAGTGAAATGACCTGCAGGTATTGAAATAAGACGGAAGTTTCCACTACTACCAACGTCATATTTATGAATATTTCAAGACAGGGAAGACAGCGTGATAAGGACAGATATCCTTCACACGCTGTGTGTATCCTTTTCTTTTTGGTTTTGTGGTTGAGGAAACAAATTTAATATCTTTGTTTATATCACTTCCCATTGAAGATTTTCGCTAAATCACCTCATACAATTCTGTTAAACGAAAATCACAAGCATACGACAGCTGACATTTCGTAAAGTATGTTTAGAGGCAGTTGATACGTGTCATCTGGTGTTTTGAATGTTGAAAGTTGAGAGAATATTGAATTCTTCGGTTGACGTACACAGATCAATTTGGAAGTTAGGAAAAACGTTTTGCCCTGATTAGTACGCAGCTTGCTGTGATGAGTGTCTAAAATGCATCTACGATGAACAAACCTCTATGAAGTGCGGATGTTTATACCCAACATTCCCACAATTAAAGAGTCAAATTGGAATATGGTCATTTGAATATTAATCAGATTGGAGTAAGCAATCATCCATATTAAGCATAGAAATAATTGCTTCACAGCATAACGATTGTTCCACCATAGTTCAAAGTTTGCATTGAATTTATAATTCAACAGTTTATTATGCCCTAACCGCACACTTGCACATGCACGAAGTACGCAATGCCCCTAAGCTTGAAATTTTCATAAATTGAAGAAGTCAGAACCCTGTTTGCCCGTTTAACTGACAGGAATTTTCTAAATAGTTAAAGCACAAAGAAAGATAAGCGATATGTGGTATTGTTGTAGGGACTCCAGCCATATATCGTAATCGTATATAATTGCTACATTTTGTAATTATAACGGTAATTTACGTCGTATTACGATATTCTTATAAAAACTAATCATAAGCAGTAACGTTTTTACAGTCGTTTTACACCAAAAAGCTTACGCGACCTAGGAAAATTGCGGAACTTATTGGCTGTATGGTCTCGATTCGCATCACAAATCAAATCGTATATTCCCATTTCGGCGCGCAAAACTGCTGTCGTTGAATTTTAGACTAAACGTTAACAATTTTTAGCACAACTAAGAGGAGACTCAAAGCTTTTAATTTTATAAGCAATGCGTTTTATAAGACGAACATGCTGTTGTTATGATTTGTGTGCGTAAAAGTGAACTACGCTCTTCAAGTTCTAAAACGTGCTGTCTAATATTGAAATTTGTGCATCAGAATTAAAGCATGGATTATCAAGCAGTAGTTTGCAGTAACTATGGCTGATATAAACGGCACTCATATAAATTTTTAATAAACCAATAACTATTAATTTCTAAGAAATTGGTTGAAGTTTAATTCGTTTAAGTTAACTGCTACAAACCTCTTTGGAACTGTTGTGTACAACACTCTTCCCCAAAAGCAGAAGTGTTTTGTAATATGCCATTGAGACGTGAAGTTTTGTGACGTAGACTTATTAAAGCAGCCGAATGAACAAACTTTTAAAATCTAGTAGTCTGCGCGTTAAGTTTTCGAAACGGGGAGAAGTTTTTCATATTTTTGTTCATAATTTCTTGATTCATAAAAGGACACATACGAAGAAAACATCTATATTTTGCAATTAAGATTATGGCAGAGGAGTGTAACGACAAAGTTTCTCGCCAAATGAAGTTTCCTTACACTTTTACGGCCAAAATAGCTCAATTTCCTATGCGGCATTATATAAAGAATCAATGGATTTGGAAATATTATTTCCTTGCTTGCGTGTGCTGCATACCGATTTTCTACAAAATCAGTAAAAATGTCAAACTCTTCCGAGAATAAGAAAAAGTGGCAAGAAATTAAAGCTAAACAGCGAGCAGAGCGAGTTCATCAAAAAGACTAACATCAGTTATTTGTTTCGAAAAAACATTGGAAACGAATTTATTTGAAATAAAGCTAATATGGTCCGTATAGAAATTTGCCCAAGTTTTAATGACTATAGATGATAACAGACATATTTCAGGTTGTTGGGAAAAATTTCAAACGTGCCTTAGCATTATATATATGATTGTCAAATACCTGTATAATCGACGTGTGTAAATCACACCGGATATGCACAGCGGCAATTAGCTTAATTCCAAGAATTTGCGCATAAGAAAAGTTCAGAAAAGATATTAGAAATTCAAAAGTGTTTTTATTTTTGCATACTTACTCTTACTCTCATAGCAGGGGAACGACGAATGAAAAAGAGATCGTCAATAAAATGAGCGCATGTTCTCTTCATTTTTGTTTTATTCGACTTAAACACCGAAAGTCTTGTAACGCCAGTTAAACAATACTTCTATTCCCTCAGTTTGCAGTATTTCTTTTAGTTTTTTACCCGTTGTATATAGATTTTTTGGAGCACACTGCTGTCTTACACCGACCTTCTACAAAAGACTTCTCTTCACTGTAGCCACAGACTGTAACGGCTTGATTTACCATAACAAGTAATGTGAAATTACGTACAAAATACAGTAGTTCCTGCGTACGAAATTACGCCAAAGTTGCATTGAAGATCGCCACTGTTGTTGACGAAACTGCTTTTATGATCAATGAGAGATCAATAGGAAGTATTTTCTCTTGGGATTTACGAAATTTTCCTAATCGTGATTTAGTCTATTTGCATTTTTTTTTTACACACCGAATATACGTGGAAATTTTTATCGTTGCATCTGTTGTAGATTGTAAATTAATAGCAAAGCTTAGAGGGGAGACATGTTTTCCATCTGTGTTGTATGACAAGGAACGTACTCTTTCTGCAACTGAGACTATATTTATCGCAAGCAGCCTGGCAGGTGGACGGGCGGATTAACGGACGTACCTGGTTCGATTCAGAGTTTGATATTAATCAAGAATGTAAGGATTCTAAAGCTTCTTTTGAGTTTTACACACGTTTTGGTAAAATGAGACAATGTCCAAATACTTGGTGAGTTGGTGAGTATAAAAGGGAGAGAAATATGTGGTGCTAATCTACATAAATACAACAACATTTGATTCAACATGAAAGAGGTTTTGTATTTGTTGTTAACATCAGTTATTAGCGACTTTTTGTACTTGTTGTAATAAAAGTAGGCTTCACATCTCACTTTACCCCAGTTTAGCTCAGTAACACTGTAATTCGCGCAGTTGTGATTAAAATATAAGAAAAAGGGGGTAAATAAAGTCTGAGAAGCCTTTCGTGCGGATTTGTGTCGTTTATTCGCCAAGTGTATGCTTTCGCCGTTCGCATCATGCCGGCCGCTCATTCATCTCTCTGCTTATTTAAGAAAAAGGTTTCTATTTTGCGACAAGTGGAAATAAGAAGGAACGATATCTGGCAAATACAGCGAGGAACCATAGACAGCTCATCGGAACTGTTCTAGAACAGGAATGACGGTATAGTTTTCCTGCGACAAAGAACAACGTTGTGGTTATCAACATCACGGAATATTATCATACTTTTACGTACCTATAAATTTGTAGGAGAAATGAGTAATTCATCTTATCTTACATAGGTACCCAATAACGGTTTAACGTATCTCTGCGACCGGATATTGTTATTTCGTCATGACTACAACAGCTCAAACGTTCTCCATATAATTAATTCAGCGGCGGAAGTGGCTGATGAGACTCTCGTGGAAATTGTGCTCACAGGAAGCCGTAAGTTTTATCATGTATTGATGTTAGCTCTTACATATGTTGTTATGTATATATATATATATATATATATATATATATCTATATATCTATATATATATATATATATATATATCCTCATTAAACAATGGATTAGCTTTCATCATAGATTTATTAGATTAATATTTGGTTAAATGAAATAAAATTAATACTTAATTAAAGCAAAGAAAAATATTAAATAGCAGAGCATAAATCTCTTCTTTGAAGTATATAAAGTATTTCATTTAGAATACGATATAAACATTGCCGCTGCTTATTAGCCCGCCATATTTAAAACACTTTTAAACTTTTACTAGCATAAAAAGTTTATAGTCTGCTACTCTTGCCCCCCTGGGGAAGCTATTTAGCAATGAGAGTCTGCTACGACCATTTGTCGAAAAAGTTGAGAAGTGTAAGCTTGATAAACTTATTCTTAGTTGAAAATCATATGAAAGATTTGAAAACAGGATGCCACACGTCTCTAATCGGAAAAATATTAAAACTTACAATCTGCGGTATATATTAATGCCAACATTTCCGAGAGACCGTCACAAAGTCTAACCCTAATCCTGAAAAGCTTTTCTTCTCTATCATCTAATGTGCAAACATCATATCGTCAGGCTTTCGATTCACATTTCTGTCTTTTCAATAAAAAACTTTGTGCAGACATGCCAGAAACCGTTTGCAGCACAGTCTGCTACCGCAAAATTCATGAAATTTTAGTGTGCACATATGCCTTAGGGAATTTCAACTATGTTAGTTTCTTTAGGTGTCACAATTTTTGAACTTTTAGATAAACAAAGAAGGTTTTTTTTTCAGACGTGCTGCTTAAAGATAATACTGAACGATTTTCTCCTATTTTCGTTAAGATCGCAACAGTATGTATTGCTTCCTATGACTCCTAATTCGACTTGAAATTGAAAAAAAACTTTGTTTACTTATTCGTCGTATATATCGAGACATACTTGGTGAACATTTCCAATCATTTGTTCCTACCAGTCAATAAAAGAGCACCAAATAAACGTTTTCTTTTTTTATTTGTAATGAAGACTAAACGAAAAAAAGAGATCCAGAACTTTCTTTGTTTTAGAAATTGACCTCTGAGCGCCTCTGGACGCCTCCAAAACACAAATTGTTTGCAAGTTCTCTCTATAGACGTACTCTTATTGCACCAATAATACAACGAACAGTCTTGATGGGATAGGCCATTGAGTGTTCGTGATATATCGGAGTAAGACGATGCTTTCACATAACCTCACAATAAAAACTCCAATAGAGTTTATATCGCATGATCTATCCAGCAAAAGCATATAGGTTTTCTTGGAGATTACACAATCATTGAATCATTTTGTTAAAACTACATATTGTCCAAGTCGAAATCATTCAATTTTTGCCGCAAAAAATCAATTTTCATATTCCTCTAGCGTTCTCCATTCACGGTAAAAAGTTATTTTCGTACACGGAAAAGTCAGATGTGTTTTCTTTGCACCAAAAGAGCAATAATAATGACAAGATCAAAAAAATATTGAGAATTGTGTTCTATTTACGTTTATTTTCGGAGCCACAAAATGGGTGACCCTATATTTATCAGAAGAAGTACATTTAAAAAATAAAACGGCTATAACATATAACAGTGAAAGTTAAGAATATTTTTTACTAATTGCAAAAATTTCTCTTATACCAGCTATATCATATCCGTTCTCGGAAATGTCGGTCTTGAAATCCCACCAGCTTAGTGTCCATTCGTATAAAGCGCCTACTTTTTGTGATTTTTGCGGTGAAATGCTATTTGGTTTAGTACGACAAGGTCTTAAATGTGACGGTAAGTTTGAATCACACAACTCCCAGATAAATTTTCATAGCAGATAAAATTTTATTGTTTCCCATTTGTGTTTAGGTTGTGGAAAAAATTATCATAAACGTTGCGTTGTTAAAATACCTAACAATTGCAATCGTTTGAGCGATATTAACTCCACACAACAAAGCAGCACAACATTGCAGCCCCCTAGAAGCCCGTCAAGGGATTCCAGTCAATCTTTAACTTCCAACGACGGTCAAGCAAAACACGAATCGGGAAGTTCTCTGGTAAAACGGATGTCCGATCTTATGAATGACATTATTAATAATTAGTTAAAGTGATAATTATGAATTAAATTTTTTAATTGACTTTATCTATCCTTTTTTAACATCTTTTACAAATGTCGAATTATCGAATATCGAATATCTAAATAACTCTTTTAGGCCATTATTTTAGGGGTAATAAAATTGTACCCAAGATTGCATCAAAAATAAATGTTGCCTCTATCGAATGTTCAAGAATTTTCTCAAATACATTTTTATCTTTTCGCACAACGCAGACATAAGTTTTAATATAATTTGGGCCTAAAAGGGTTAACGACAAACGCCTGCAATCGCTCAAGTTTGACTTGAGTTATAATCCTAAATCTGAATATTAAATTTGGTTTTTCCAACACTAGTTTACAGCCATTTTGAGTAGAAGATAACATGTCCCTTTTGTATTTACCAATAGACGAATGTCTTTAGAGATTTTACGTGGGTACACCACCATGAAGATTTAATATTTGAGATCGACACACTCTCTCCAATCTCTGCTTCTTCCACTTCAGTCCATTTCAATTAATATTTTTATTGTGATTTTCATGCTGAACAGAAATCTTTGTGAGTAGCAAACTTATGCAGCATCGTCAATATTAATAAATAATTACTTTGCTAAGCCAATAAACGTCATAGATAGTATTACCGGTACTTGAACACGAAATGTACTAAAATAGGAATTCCTTGTAGCACTTGGCAAGGCTTAGTCTAGTACTCCACAATATGTAGTTTGTTAAGGTTTTAAAATATCTGTTGCAAAAATTTAGCGCAATCCTATGGTGAATAAAAATAAAAAAGCAACAAATCCTCTGAAGGGGGCCACTTCGTTATATAAATATAGAGATATCAAAATTTTAAAACTGTTTCCTGTTGTTTTGTGGTGGGCCCGTTTTTTGTAGAATTTGACCGTCTAGTGGACTTACTTCTACTGCGCCTATGTTTCTGCAACAACTACGAACATGTTCTCAACTAGATATTAACTCCAATGTCGTCAAAATAAAGCCTTGAAATTGAAAGCATTCTTTTGTTTGACAGCATCTTCCCACTCTGCTCAACTTGATATTCCTCATGTTGAGCATGCGGATATGCACTACCAGCGTAATCAAATAATATGTTTACTTAAACGCCACAGATACAATACATTATAAAAATTTTAATCATTTTTCATTTAAAGTGAAATGTCGTGGCTTAGCTGCACATAGCAATTTATCGTCAATAAAACTTAATAGCGTTCTGTATTCTCTTTTAATTATGGTTTTCAATACTTCAATAACCGCTCCTTTAACTTGAAATAATGTATACTTGGTTATAATGAATAAAATTTTGGTATAAAAAAAGATAACGAACTAAACATATAAACTTTTTGGTTCATTCAACATGCGCAGGGACTAGAAGCTACCTGGTTTGGAAGATGTTGTTTAAAGCAATTTTTAAGAGAACAATTGCAAACCAAAATCCGATCTATGCCGAACAACTGTTGATCCCTGTCCGTTCTTGGCCATTGTGTGCCATTATAAGGGCTTATTATTATTATTACTCAGGCTTATGGCGGTAAACTAGTGCAGTTGATTTTTTTAATAAATTATATTACTATGTACATTCATTCAATACACGCTTTGCTCAGTTTCAGGAAGGCTGAAACTTTGTTTCAACTTCTGCTAGTTTTCTGAAGGATTAAACGTTTCCATTTCACGCAAATTTCGTTTTAGAGTGTGCCAATTTGCCAATCTTATCAACGATCATGGTCTTCGTCATGCAGTCGCAACGATCAAATAACAGAAACCAAAACATCCTCAGACTTTCCTGGCTCAGGATATCCCTTTCTAAATGAAAAACTTCGCATTCCGCATACATTTATGGTGCATACTTACGGCATACCGACGGTATGCCAGTATTGTAAAAAGTTGTTGAAGGGTTTATTTAAGCAAGGTCTACAGTGTCGGGATTGTCAATATAATGCACATAAGAAGTGTATGGACAAAGTCCCCCAGGACTGCTCGGGTGAACGGCAACTGATTGTAGGTGATTTTATAGAAACTAGCAGGCATGGCTTACCAAAACATCGTAACAATTTCTTTTCTGAAGAGTTTGACGAGAAGGATTTTGATGAAAATAGCACGTCTGGTCTACGTAATAATTCCAATAAAAGTAATTGCAGAGGGACACTTAACCCACTGGAGGAGTCTGATAAAGGAACTTGTACAAAAATTGAGAACATGTCAACCAAATCGAGCAACGGTCTGTTAAGTGGAGACAGTGAACAAACTCTACACAAAGGTGAAATTCATTCCGCTGGGCAACCGAAGGAACAAGCTCCAGATAAATTAATATTTAGTAATAATATACCTTTAATGCGTATCGTACAATCTGTTAAGCACACTAAAAAAAGAGGTGGCCAAGCATTAAAAGAGGGCTGGCTAGTGCACTTTACGAACTTAGATAAAACTGTAAAGCGATATTTTTGGCGTTTGGATTCCAAAACTATAATATTATTCTTATCCGAACAAGGCAGTAAATATCATAAGGAGATTCCGTTATCTGAAGTAAAGGCCATATTAACTAATGAAAATGCGGTTGTTGAGAAAAATTATTGCTTCGAATTGGTTACTCTAAATTTAAATTACTATTGTGGCCAAGACCCATTGTTGGTCTCAAAAGATATTCAGACAACACATTCGCCGCCGCCGGAAAGTGGTATGGGTATGGATATTGCAAAATGTTGGGAAACTGCAATCAAGCAGGCCTACTTGCATGTTTTAAATACACGTGAGTGTTACAGACTCTAAGTTCACGGATATTATTACCTATTTGATTGATTTGACATTTATTTATAAATGACTAACAGAATGTTGCGAATCCGAAGAGAAAATCCAAGATATGGGACAGCTTTATCAAATATTCCCCGATGAAGTGCTGGGATCTGGCCAGTTTGGTGTTGTTTATGGCGGCCTCCACAAAAAAACCAAACGTGAAGTGGCTATTAAAGTGATAGATAAGTTGAGATTTCCCACCAAGCAAGAAGCACAACTGAAAAACGAGGTTGCGATCCTCCAGGTAAGATGAAATCCAGAATATATATTTATGAATTCAGATTTGATGTTTGAGAGCCAAAATATTCCTCTTCCATCAGAATGTTACACACTGTGGTATAGTTAATTTGGAGAGAATGTTTGAAACGTCTGAAAGAATATTTGTTGTAATGGAAAAACTGAAGGGAGACATGTTGGAAATGATACTCTCTCATAAGCGAGGCCGATTAAGTGAAAGAGTGACAAAATTTCTTATAACGCAAATACTCATTGCTCTAAAATATTTACACAGTCAAAACGTAGTTCATTGTGATCTTAAGCCTGAAAACGTTTTACTCTCCTCAGATTCAGATTTTCCGCAAGTCAAACTTTGCGATTTTGGCTACGCTCGCATCATTGGAGAGAAATCATTTCGCAGGTCGGTAGTGGGGACGCCAGCCTATTTGGGTGAGTTCTCTAAAATGTTAAAACGACCAAACCCATTTATAAGTTATATTATTCAGCACCGGAAGTTCTGAGAAACAAAGGCTATAATCGTTCATTGGACATGTGGAGTGTCGGGGTCATAATTTATGTAAGCCTAAGCGGCACATTTCCTTTCAACGAAGAAGAAGATATTAATGATCAAATACAAAATGCTGCCTTCATGTACCCTCCAACTCCTTGGAAAGAAATTTCATCAAATGGTAAATATTTATTTTCCCATTTATGCTCTTACCTTACTAAGAATGATATATAATGAATTTTACAAAAATTGAGGCAGAAATTTTTTCTCTCCCAACATTTTACAAAGCAACTGTTCCGAATTTTTTTTGATAAAATTGGATTTGAAAACGAACAGTACTCAAAATGCTTTACTAAAAATATCGCCGATCCTTAGATTCTCGCAATAAATTGTTCCCCGCCAATCGCTCCAGTTACAAAGCACTATTTTGATAAAAGATCCTCCTTGTTCTAATCTTAAAAAAATGGTTCAAATCTTCTTTCTGGAGAAAGTTTAATTTGCCAGGAATATTATATATACAAGATGAAACGTGTCTTTAACAAACTTGATCGACTTGAGCTTTTGCTTAGCCAGAGTTCGGCGTGTTTTTACGATGAAATCTTCAGAGCAGAAACGAGCAAAATATTGGCGTGCTGATGATTTGGATAAAGCATCTCAATCGTAAACGCCATAAAGTTATTCACAAGCCTCCTTAGACTCGTCCAATTAATTTCGTAAAATATATCAAATGTTTTCGAAATTTTGACTCAATTACCAAAAAACTATGAATTAGCAAACGTCGCGATCTTTTCTTAATTACCTGTAAGTAGTCATCTTGCAAAAGCGCCATAATAAGGCTTGATACGATAATTTTTACAAAATTTAGGCGAATTTAAAGTTATCCGTTCGAGGTATCGCGGTCTTGCTTTTACTTAATGTTGTATAGCAAAATATTAAATCTAAATAAAAGGTAAACCTTAGTGATTTTCTTACACTTTTTATCATTTTAGCTATCGATTTAATTAACAACTTGCTGCAAGTGAAACAGCGAAAACGTTATACGGTAGATAAAAGTCTACAGCACTATTGGCTTCAAGACAAGCAAACTTATCAAGATTTGCGCAATCTCGAGTCCCAAGTCGGCCTTCGATATTTGACTCATGAAGCAGACGATTTGCGATGGGCCAGTACAGCTGACGTCTGACCTTGTGCTACGAATGTGTCTACTTCAAACATAAAAAAAACTAGCAGGCAAGAAACATGATTCGAATAATGTGGAAAGTACAAAATTTTAAAATCGAAAATTATGGTTGTCAAATTGTGTTTTGTTTGATAGACTAGTAATTTGGTACTGAAAAGTTTTAAGGTAAATGTACAGCTAAGCGAAGATTATAACTATATTTATGCTCCGAAAGTGGGCTAAAATTCATAATAAATAATTAACATTATGCTTCACTCATACTGTTGATCGTGTTTAACAGAGGTGGGATGCCTTCTTCACGTTAAGTTCACGTTGAAGCTTTACGCGCGCTGACGTGAGCACCGGACACAAGGTTTTGTCGAGATATTCTTTGTGTTAAGATTTATATCAGAATAATCAATCAATCAGTAAAGCTACTCGTATTATCCAAATTTGAATGTTGAGTCAGTGCTCATTCCAAATGTTGTCAAGCTGTAGTGTTTGCCTTTCACAATGTTAACGACTTGCTGCGAAAGAAATAAATGTGGACATATGTATAAAAGCCGTAAAAAGAATTACTTCACTTCATGCTAGAACTGTCGAGAATGATAATTTCAAACAAACAAATTCTATTAGACCAAGATGCAGATTAATAAATATTGTATATACACACAAACAAATTCTATTAGACCAAGATGCAGATTAATAAATATTGCATATACACAGAAACACACAGAAATAATTAATATGTAATTATAAAAAGTACGTTATTAAGCGCTGCTTACTCGAAAACCGAACTGTCATGTTGATCATCCCATATTAAAATTTCTGCTATACTTCTTAACGATTCTATCAGCATACCCCTATTACTCTCGGATACCGCTGTATTTTTTTCTAAAATACTATATAAATATTTTAGATGTTCCAATGATAAACGGTAATGGTTATCATTGGTTATCATGAACTGTGTACCAACCAACCAGTTTTCCCAGATATAATTGCCCTTCATGTAAGGTGACTCAGGGATGGCATGTAAAAAGACTCCGGCTTTTGGCCACTAAATGGTATTAATGTCAATATGTAGGGCGACATTCATCTGAATGTCTCAAAGGAATAAGTGCCCAAAAATGACAAATGTATAATAATATAATATATTTTTTTCGTTATTGTTTAGATAATTAGCTTAACGCTTTTAGCAAACTGCTTATGTAAAGGAAATTGAATAGATTTCCTTGCCAACGACAATCTGCGGAATGTCTAGCCTCCGATTCATGAAAACGGATTCAATTGTAAATAAGCGCACTTGGCGCCTAAAGGAAATGATTTCCTTCGTAATTTCACATAAAAAGTGAGATTTTTTGTGATATATTTTGTTTAATTTAACAATTTCGAAAAACTTCTTTTTGCGCTTGCCAAATTTCTTTTGTTTCACAGAAAGCCGTTAGCTATTTTCTTTCTTTACATGGTTTATAAAGAAATAGTACCATGTGTTGCGAAAGAGAGAGAGAACAGAGTTGCTTTCAAAAACGGTGGAACGGCATCACAGAATGAGAATAAATGGTGGAAAAGCACCGTAGCAATTCTATTAAATGAATATCGGTATCATTATAAGGTTATTGTCATTCTTATTTGACGAAACATCCCTATTGGAATTGTTATAATTTTTAGTATATCAATTCGATGTATCGATATATTCTTCAGATACAAGCCAGTTTGTAGAGGTTCTGCAATTATTTTACAATTTTTTTAATAAGCTACTTTTACTGCTAATAAAAATAAGAAAAAATGTTCTTTCCATATTAGCTGATAAATTATATTTAATTTCAGCTTCAAGGTCATAACGGAAAGTCTAATTAGCATGGGCATGATCTCGCAAGATTCCTATTTATACGATTCATTTCAGGTTTCTCGATTTCAGCTACGCGATCTTAATTTTCACAGGTTGCTTGGCACTTTATTTAAGCCGATGTAGAAAAATTTGTTTTAAAATAGATTGTTAAGTTAGACGATACCTATCAACTTAAGTTGTAGAAGTTATTTCAATTCAGCTAACAGAACCAAATATTGTATTATGTACCTTTCTTAAAAACTTGAAACTTACCAAAACTAGTTTGATCAAAAATACCGCAAATGTTAAAAAGTTTATACTCAGCAATGCGACTTCAGGAGGGAAATTTATGTTGGATTCGTCTAAAATGCTACGTCTTGCTCGCACATAGGTGTTATCATCGTCTTGCCATAGTATTATAAACTGGTTTTCTAAAAAAAATCCTGCCGATAAAAATCACGCATTTTGAGTTTTAAAAAATGTTACATCTTACCAATTGCTTTTAACAATTTTTCTTTTAATTTTTGAAGCAAACCTATTTTATTATTCATAGTGAATGAATGCCCATTTATCCACATGTGCGAAGCTGATTGGAGAAATGCTTTGAAACCGTCAAAAGAAGGCAAAACTACATTTTTGTATATCAATCCCTTTGAAATAGTTGGTTTCGATGGAATTTCTTTATTTCCTTTTTTATCACTGTCGTCCGCAGTGTCTTTAATTTCACTTAAGTTTTGGGAAGTTGTTGTCATCGTTCTGTTGCTTTCAAGTTCCAGCTCGATATGTCCATTACTCCGTCTCAGGCTGTTTTGCGAATTTGTTTTCAAGTTGATGTGGCGAGGTTTTTCATATTCGAAACGCTCATTCTGATATTGAAGCCACTGCATACTCGGACTCGGGTTTATTGTAGTTGAAATTTCAAATGTTACATTACTTCTCAGTTTTGTTGATCGTTGTGATGAAATAATCCATTGTTTTAAAGTTGAACAACATTGTAAGCCAAGCCATAAAAAAACTACCGCTATCTTTATTGTTCTATTCATCACTACAAACTTAGTCCACAAACTAATTCTACTTAATACTGGTACTCCAGAAAAGTCTTTAAGACGAAAGCATTCATTTCATGGCTTATGATTTGATGAAGATTTACACAGCGGCAAATAGTAACGCATGAAGAATTAAATGTCATTCAGAGACGTAGGCAAGCTTTTGTGTTTACTTAAAATGTATTTTAAGGTCCGCTAACACTTCTCACGGAACTGACAATTCTGCTCACGATACTAACGACTTTGCCTTTACGAAAGCGGGAGCCTCAGATATTAAAATTAAAACTTTTTACAAATCTAACCATTCAGGTTAATAATCGCGCTTTACACAAAGAACAATTCAAATTCAGTATGAAAATACCCTTGTCCGAAAAGTGGAGGAACCGAAGATTTATTTAGAAAATTTTTAAGGTAAGTCAAGTTTGTAAATTATTAAAGATGATAATATGCACCGTAATGATTCTAATCGTCAATGGCGCACATAAGATTGATTCCACTTGCGCCGAGATTAACGCCCTCCAAGCAGTTCTGCTAGTGGATTGCAATATAAAATGTGTTCAGGTGACAGTATGTGTTTTGAAGAGCACAATGGTATTTCATTTAGAACGGTTCTTTCTGGAAACTCCATTTTCAATTATATTTATGTTGCATTGCATTGCTTTTTTGACTCAATTTAAAAGCCAAACACACAGTTTAAAATAAAACCAAACAAGTTTGTCTCTGTAAACTACTGAAGCGGTTGACATAAAATGAGGGCACCATCACGTTAAATTTTTTTATTTAAAACCTTTCTCCCGCCCCTCTGACTATACGAAATGTCATAAAATGTTTCTTATGCTAAAAGCTGTTACTTTCACATACTTTGCTCCCAAATATTATTTTTTTTTATTCAGGAATCGTCATAAATGAATATGGTTAAGAATTCGAAGAAAGGATTTTTCAAGAATATTTTGTTAAGATTTGATACATTGACATGTTTTAAGCCGAGTCAAGCATCGCCCTAAGATGCTTAATGTTCCTTAAAGGTTGGAATATGCATATAATTAGTGCAACAAGTGCTAATTCAGACTCGCTCATTTAATTACTCTCAGATGCTTTTAATTTCAGAGTCGCCATTGTAAAAATTCTATACGCACTAATGAGCTTCAGAGAGAGAGAGATTAATAGATTATAAGCAAAAAAATATTTTTATTTACAGCCTGATCTGTCACTTAATTTTTTATGTACCACAATTAAATTTATTTTTAACTGTTATCATCAACATTATATTTTCAAAGATGTAAATTAAATTGTGATAAATAAATTAATATCGTCACAATTAAAATTGTTTTTCGAACATTATAGGCTTGATTAAAAATTAGTGATTGGTTCACTACTTTGTAAGAGTGAGAGTAGTTGAATTTCAAAAAAACCACCACGAAGGAGTAGGGTTGCTTCTTGTTAATTTTATCAGAAAGACAATAAGTTTATAAGAAAGAGATGATTCCTTACAACATAAAATCACTTTTTTTAATTACAGAAGGTGACCAATAATAGAAGAAAACATAGAAGATTTTTTAATACAGATGTACGAAGTGGCACGAAAGCACTTATATGGTTTGTTTATAAAATGTACGCAGCATGTTTTTCGATTCGGTGTAACACATCTCTGACTTGCGGTTTGCTTCGTTCGCACAACAAAGAGATAAAGAGATGGTAGGCACTTTATTAGGATTTGATGATTTTGTTAATATGCTTCTCGATGATGCGATTGAATATGAAAATACGCCAGTGCGGCGCAGAGTACACAATAACAAAGTAAATATTACAAAGTACAACAGCTGTAGCAGAACCATATTCAACTCTTATATCTATCTGAATGTGCGGAAGCGTCCCAGTCGCAGAATGTATAAAAATAAAGCGTGCCACTTGCAGAATGTACAGAAGTAAAGCCAGCCCTTATCAATCTGCTACGATTCTTTTCCAGCACTTTTTCCAATTTAACAGACTTGCATGATTCTCCGCTGTTACTTCTTACAATTTAACAGACTTGTATAGTTTAACATCCCTGTCTTTAGTGTTAACATGTGGTAACAATGTGGTGTTTGAAACAGAAAGAGAGCAGAAAACAACAAACAAATCGTGACAATCATATGGCACTTATAAAGATCTCGTGCCATTTGTCTCACACATATTTGGACAAATATTAAAGCAAAGGCGCAAGGAATCTATTACTTCTGTTTTCATCGTCATATTCGTAACATTCAGCTATTTTGCAAATTGTACACTATTAATGGTTGGTAGCACTCGTTCTTCTACTTTCTTCTTTTTTTACATTCATTTCCACGCGGGTAGATTTATAAAATGAACGGCAAGGCGAAAATAGAAAACATTTCTATTGCTAAAAAAAATGATTTGTTGCCTACGCTAAGTGAGTAGAAAGATCTTTCATGTCAATATGCATATATGTAAAGTGCTTTTGAATGCAGTTACTTTTCAGAATGGAAAATTATTGGCATTTAACAAAAGTCAAATGGAATTTTGGCGCTTAAAACGGCAAGTTGATTCCGCTGAGTCCTCGCGAGCTGGAGGTTTGTTAGCCTTGAATGGGCAAACGTATTTTGGATTAATAAATAACAAAGAGGCCGATGGTTTAACAGATACATATATATGCGTCAGAAAGAAGGCTAAAAATACGGTGAGAATTGTGCGCTTATAAATTCGAACTTACGAATACGAATATGTAAAGTAAATTCATAGTTTCCCATTTATTTAGAAGAATGGGCCTTTTAAAGCTTATACAACGTATTAAAAAGAAAAACATCAATGTGCGCGGAAAAAGCTAACGCAAACTTCAATATCTGCATGAAGCTTTGTAGCATTACGAACAAGCCTTTTTATGTATCGTGAATTTTTTCCCGGTTTGTTCGCCGCTCTTTTAGTAACGTTTCATAAAATTTTTGTTTTAAATATATATAAAAAGAAGTGTAAATATAAAACTGCAAATGATTATTACATATTTAAAGGGGGCACTATATAGAAAACATAGACAAGTTTCCTTCCTCTAAGAATATGTAATGCTTACATAACTTCTTTGTGATTTAATAACTTTTTTCCTTTGATACGAGTTAATTTACCAAATTTTACTGGTAAATTAATTAACTAACATTCATTCAAATTTCTGATTTAAGGAGTATTTTCTAGTATTTTCAATTAAGGCCGCTGATCAATTTTCGGTTATGACCCCATTAAATGACCAGGCGTTAAAAGTACACTATAATGTATTAAAGATTGAGTATATCAAATTATTTGATGTTGCACTTCAGCAATAAAAGCATAAGCGCACCTATTCCGCCGGTGTAAGAATGGAGATGTCAATATGAAAGAACGGACGTATAGACGACCTCGAATGAGTTCGCAGATCAAGAAAGGAATACATTGTTCATATTAAAAACTCACTTTAATGAAATTAAGTACCATTCCAATCAGTTAGATTCAAAACATAGCAGGGTTTTGTCGCATCTCTGTTTTCGTTTTTGTTACTAGATCAAATGCGCAGTGGGGTAAGGTTCATTGAAAAATAGTATCGAGAATCTCTCCATCTTCAACCAACTACAGCTAAGAAAAGTGTCGGGAAAAAGTAAATACAGAAATTCGCCATTTATCGGACCGAACATTCAATAGCGCATAACACATTAAATAATAGCTCTACTCTATGATATCTTTACATTAATACATAATTTCAATTGGTTTCTTTGTTTTAATTTAGCTGACGATAACCTCTCTTGATCAAGCAAGTTTATTAAATAATGTTATAACTCAGACAGACAATGTTCCTTCATCAGCGATTGAAGCTTTGCATGGGGATACTTTGCTGAAGAAGTTTGGGGGGCGAAAAGCAATGCGATATATAACTGATAAAGAAAAAATGCACGTAAATGTAAACATAGTACAAGAAGGTTTACAGGCGCAAGTCGATGCAGAACCTTCTGCTAACAACGAGGAAAACCCTGATAACAATATCACTTACTATGAAAGCATAAGGCCGCGTTTCAATCCGGAAGCGAAGAAAGTATCTGAAGTTTATAAATTAACTGACATGGTGCCACAGGAACTTTTGGATCGTTTAGAAGAGGAAGCCAAAACAATATACCAAACTAAAGTGGACGAGATACCGTAAGTATGAAAAAGCACCTTGTATATATGCAACGTGAAAGGGGGTAGAGGTAGGATTATTTCATTGATTAATACGCAGGATAGAACTTTCTTTTCTGAATAAATTTCTTTAATGATTAATGGAAATCCGTCCTTCCATTTCTATATAAAATGATTAGTAAGACTTGCTTTGCGCTTGTGGTTATCGAAAGCTATAGTCCGAATAAACACTTTATGCTAACAGACCCATGGATGAAATTTTAGTGATGGATCAATTAATTGCCTTGAACTTTTATACGATAATGATAAAGCCATGTAAAAATCAATCGGGAAGAATCCTATACGTTCGTAAATTCCCTATAAAAACTGAATTTATTAAACACTACAGTAATTTTTCATATAATTTTCGTCAAACTTCTTTTATATTTTCTTTTGATATTGGTAAATTTTTTTAATTTTTGTTCTTCGCAATTATTCACTTCTTTGTGCACTTGTAAAATGCCTTTGATTTTTCACTAAAAGCCGTTAGCTATTTGTTTCCTTTACATGGTTTAAAAAAAATACTATAGACTATAGACTAATAGAGACAGCACAGATTGGCTTTCAATAAATTCCTTAATCTCTGTTAAAGTGATAAAAATGATTACCTGAATTCCTTTCACTTGGATAATTATTGGTACCTTTTTTATCTTTTTCCATTTTTAATAATTATCCATAGCGTTAAAAAGAGGATTTCATCGTTTAGTCACATATGTCCTCTTTATATGTTCTCGATTGTTTTATAAAAGTAACAGAAAAACATTATAAAAAAAAGAATCATATTGATAATAAATATATAATAATCAATTAAAATATAATTCTAACACAAATAATAACAAAATATGAATGCAAGAATGGATTTCCCATGCAAGGCAACTGGTTGGCCGATACCCTTTCTCGAGGTTTCTCTGAAAATCACTTTGCTCTATACATCAGTCGATCAAAGATCATATGATGGCTGCGTAGCTCTAAGTTTTCGGGAAATCAGGTACCATCACCTCTTGCATCGAATCGTAAGCGAAATTAGTTAGAATAACTCTTAAAGGCTGCAAAGCCACTAAACGTCTAGGCGCTGTTACATTTAGAACATCTCTTACAGCCGGTAGAAGAATCCACTGATATTTGCGCACCGGTTACACCCATCTAGGCTCAGAAATTATTAATAGCTTCGGGCGGGAAACCCCTTCTTTTAAAGCTGTTAACGTAAATAATCGCGAATCATTCTAATCTTCAACAATACGTCCCTGAATTAGCTTCGCAATTTTCCGCTTCGACACCCACGTATAATTCATATTTAAACATCCGTATTCCCATTGGACAGTGCATCTAAACAATATACAACCAGTAGCTTTGCACTATTGGAACGTGTTTTTAATTTGTATCGAATGAACACATTTCAGTACTTATCTGCTATTGCACTTCTTGCACCTATTACACCTCTTGTGTGGCCACATTTTAGAAATTTATTATTTTGGCCACTTTATTTTGCTCATCTTTCCGCAATGGATGTAGATGGGACTCGTTCCGTATCTAGTACATTCGTCACGTAAGTTTAAGATCAATCACACTCTGAAAATACTCTAAAAATACAACTGACTTTGGTTTCAATACAACTCCTTGCAAGACCAGAACAAGCATCTTACATCAAAAAAAGAGGAACTCAAAAATGGACTTGATATTATTTAGGAACCTTAGGGATTACGTTATATTTTGCAAGGTTACGACGTTGTAGCACTATATCAAAATATTTTGTTCCAAATCAAGCAGTTAAAGCGGCTCGATGACTTATGATCTATTCATAATAACAAAAGAAGCTAAAATATAATATATTATTACTTAAATAAGACATTTGAGTTTAAAAACACTTCAATTTTTGAAGTTTCATGACGTAATAATAGCATTCGTCTTAAGCAAACTATTTTTCTCTTTTAACCTTTTTTTTACCTCTTTTGTACGTAAGACTTTTCAGGGAGTAGATATAGCTCGGTGGAGGTACGAAAGAGATCCTTGGCGATTTTAATTTTCACACTTAACAATCTTATACAGAGAATTTGTGTATTTTATTACGCAAAATGAAAATATCTTAATGTAAGAGGATTTTCTTTAAGATATTTAACACTTAATTCCACAAGAACTAGTGAAATACACGATTCGAAAACGTAAATATTTTCACTTTATCTGATGATCCTTTAGTGCCAATAAATATATTACATCGCCCCTGGCACGACTAACATTATGTTTTTACAAAGATACGGTTGCACTTTTGCATATTTATTTTCCGAATCTTCTTAAATTTCAGTATAAAATCCGAGTACTTATTAAGTAAAATTTCTGGTTTGCAAGAAGGTGTTCCTAGTGCAGAAATTTTTTTACAAATAAAAATAATACTGTATATGGATTGCTTATTTAATCTCATCAAATCCAAAACGAGATCACTCAAAAAAGCAGAGCTTTCTGAAATATCAGAAAAAGTAGAAAATATAGTACGTGAACGGTTTGCGGATCCGAACAGATATAGGTAAAATTTGTCACTTTAAAGTTTATAAATTTTATATATTATGTATTATATATTTATTTTTAGTGGCTGTCGTTCTGCGTTTTCCACTGAGAAGGCTTTGTGCCATTTTATCGTTTTGGCTTTGCTGTTAGAATCGAACTACCAAGTCGATGCGAAGATCTTATCGCGGGAACTAAACATGCCTTCTTCCAAGATTGTAAAATACGCTCAATTGGTTCAGGCATTGCCAAAGTCACGGTCATCAATACTAACATTACGTTTACCTACATCTGTTCCTTCAATTTCTTCAACTTTCACAAAGAAACGAAGATCTCTTACTAAAAATTAAAATGAATAAATGCAATTTCACAGTATGGATAATTCGAAAAAATGTGTGGGGTAAACGTAGCTTTATGCGGAGTAAACAATTTAAATTGAGAGCTTAGAATAATGTGCAACAAAATAAACGGTATTGTGGAATTACTAGTGCGCATCAAAGCTTGATGCCATCATAAAAATCTAAAAACTTAGAAAATTTCATGGGATATTGATAAAAACATGCAAGGTTAAAATCAATAAATCATTCCCCGATCCTACGAAGTGTTTAAAATTCCTAATTTATTGTTGAGCCCTTTGAAATTCTTCTAACTTCTGAACAGACGACAGAACACATATTCATCTAAACGAATTTTGATACCCATAACAGTTATGCGGTACCCGATCAAAACTTTTTGAAAAATGTTTGACAAACAATAAATTGTTCTTTTTTGTGCAATATAGTCCTAATTTTTTGCGCATATAATTTAATTGTATTTTAAAACATTTACTTACTATTAGAAACAATAACTTTCGAGAAATTAAATTCTGTCCCATGTTCCGGAATATTTTCTGGAAATGGAAAAATCACATGAGTGTGCTTTCCATCAACAAGAAACCCCTAGTTTAAAAGAAGATTAAAGAACCTCAATGACACAACTTAACATGCCTGGCTTTGTAGTTTTATATTAGTTTTATTTTCTACACATTTATGATATATTCCAATGTAATTTCAAAAGTCTCTCCATCCCTCCCCTTAAAACCGCAAAATTAAAAAAATTAGGCCCCATCTACTAAACTAAACTGCCAAACCAAACACAGATACAATACAATACATGGTCTTGTTTTCCCAACGCACTGTGCAGCTCCCATCAGTATCGTTATTCCAATAGCAAGAACTGGCTGTATGCAAGCCAGCTCCATTCTTTTGCATAATCATAGAGGTAACAATATATTTGTAAGGCTTCTGCTCTTTTGTCAACATGCCAAGGCAATTCTCAACGACCTGGCCGGTCCAATTGTTTACTTTATCATGCTGATACGCATTACCTCCAATTGTGTTCTCGATAGCTTCCTTAATAATTTTGCTTACATCATCCACAACAAATTGGTTCTCTTCGCGTGATTCATCCATGTTTGGATTATGCCTACAATAAAGCCTTCAAGTCTCTGAGCTGCGAAATAACGAAAATATTTATTTATTGTTCTCGGTGAGTTTGGAATTTGTATAAAGTCACAGGAATGTTCGGAATAATCCGTTTATTACCCACATACAGATTAATTTTCCGTCCACATATGTTTATTATTTCCCTTAACTGTTTTTTTCTTTCAATGCCAGATCGTTGTTAAGTTTGCCATTCATTGTTGCCAACACAATTAAACACTTCACGAAGCTCTCACCATTCAAATACAAGAAAAATATGTATGAAAATGACTTAGTGAAAAGTTGGTTTTACATCAAGTAGTTGAAGTAAATTTACCAAATTTGAAGCTTTATATGATAAATGCTTGCAAAAACTACTCTGTTGAATATCTAAGAACAGCAAGTTTCATTAGAAGCAAGACAAATTTTTATAGTAAAAGAACTTATTTACTCTTAACTTTTAACAGAAACAAATTATAGATTGATTAAATTAACCAATGACAAGAAGGGAATTCTTTGTTAACTTAACATATTTAATTCATTGTATAGTTTCATTAATTTATGTAAAGACAAATACTATGGAATTTAATGCTTTCCATATATATTTCATAAATATCTTATAGAAATGGAAAAGAAAAATTCTGGGGAAATGGAAAGGAAAAAGACAACAATTTTGTGGTCTTTCTTTTCATCTTTTAAAATTCTCAAAGAAGTAAACACAACACAAAAATTAATTAGAGATCTACAACTATTTTATTTTTTGTTAAAGACCCATTTTTTTAAAATCTGAAAAAATTGTTCTTTGTTGTATATGACGTTTTTTTAGATTAGCACGTCAATAGCTTGCTGCCTATTAAACCAATTTATTTATTGGTAGCCCTGTAACATCCACTGGCAGACATAAATCTCGGAAATACGTCATTAATTGTCGCTTTTTAAGATGTCAGAAAAGGTGTTACGTATACTTTCGAAACCTCGGCGTTGAATTTGAGTTATATATATTTGACTCGATTGAACATCATATATAATTATATCGACATATATATTCATCATTATATATATTATATATGACCTCGTAAATTTCCTAATGTGCGTAGGCGGTGGCATATTTTTTACTTAAATTTTTATTATACATTGTAAGAATTTTTTGCTACTCGTTCATGGAAGATGATTTAAAAAAATTGTTTTTTTTAATATTTTAAGAGATTAAAATTCGATTTTTATATTTAACTGAATAATGTTCTTCTTCTTTTTGTTCATGGCAAAATGTTATCATTTATTGAAAGCAGTTCTGTTCTCTCTTTATCCTCAACACATTATTCTCAACACAACACCAATTTTGGGTTTTACCTCAAAGTTCAATACCAATTCTGGGTTTTACGTCAAACTTAAATAGAAAATCTTACATGTGGAAAGTTGCGTTTGTTTACATGATTATTTTTGTAAATATAATAGCACCACGACTAACTGCTGACTGCCTCTTTTTCTCACTTCAACCAAACTCTGTGCCAATGTAGTTTTTGGTATTGATGCCTCTGCTTTATTGCTTTGCTTGTGCACTTGATCGCTTTATTTCGCAATTATTTAGATTTTTATTCCTCTTGTTTTAAAACAACTTAAGTATCTCAGATAGCTGACGATTTTCACTTTAACAGAAATGGCAGATTGATATCTTACTTTAACACTTTGAACTTTATCACACAAATCGCAACGTGCAGCAACACACAAACGCAATAATTCTTCCCTCAGCATTGACACTCATACACTTTTTTAGGAATTATGTCCGCTTGTGACGAATAAATAAAAAATGCACCGTTTTTTTTTCCAAAGATATTTCACTTTTTTCCCCAGTGAGATATGACAGAAGCAAACTTTTGCGTTCTAAGCTTATCTGCCCGTCTATATATCTTGTTTTCTTGTGCTTAGGCTACAGGCCACAATTTTTTAAGTAAACTGAGGAAATTTCGTACATTGATATATTTTGACACAAGGACGAAACTGAAATGCAACAACAAACGATAATGGAGAATATACCTGTACAATAGCCAATTCCCGTAAAGCGGATGAGAAATCCGTTTTCATCAATATTCAAATGAAGCCTGAATTCACCATACAATTGAAGGTATATATACGTGTATATGTATATATTTTGCTTGCTTCTATTAAGTGTTATTTTTAATTATTTTACCTCTAAGGCAAAATTCATCACGAAAACGCCATTGAAGAAATGGGCATTCAATTTGATCGCCCTTTTATGCCTAAATTAGCACCCATGTGTGGGCTCAAAGCATGCAAGACGTACACGATCTTTTCCCGCGTTCGATAAGCAACCAATTGTTCTCCCAATGCGAAAATGCTTTTTACTTCACCCACCTTTAAATCCGATGATTCTAATATTCCATACCAACCATTTGGATATGGAGGAGGCAAATCTTTAACACCTATTTTTCGGAGTTTCCGTATTCGGTTAATTGGATCCCTTTTTGCAAACGCATTCAGTTTTCCACCAACAATATTATCCACATTGTCATAGATTTTCTGAAAAAAACAGCAAAGTAAATACACTACTACAGTGACCCGCAGGCCTACTGCGAAATATCCTACTTCAAAATAAAGCGCTATAGGGAAGATGGTTGGAAAAATGATTCGCTCCTGAAACATTTTCAATAGCTTTTGTCCTTGGGCCAGTCCACCAAAATTTCAAAATATTTCGAAAATTCACAAACTGTGCTTTGAACACAAAAATGCATGGACAGAAGGACAGGCAAGCTTAAATGGATTCAGAAACTGATCGGCATAATTAAAGGTGTATCTTTCCCAATTTCTTCTAGATTTTGCATACATCCGCACAAACTTAATATACCTTTTGTACCACAAGTGATTCGGGATATAAAAAGTTTTAATACTTAGGCGTCGATTTTCAAAAGTTCGTTTTTGGGCCAAAATCTATCTCAAAGTCTATCAAAATTTCAAAATATCTCGAAAATTCACAAACTGTGGCTTGAACACAAGAATGCATGGACAGAAGGACAGACAAGCTTAGATCGATTCAGAAAATGATCTTAAATCGGTCGATATTATAAGAAATAAATCTGTCACAGATTATCACCTGGGTGTTACATACGTCCGCACAAACTAGTGAAAAATCCATGGAGTACGAATGAATGACAATTGATTTCAATTGAATAGAGTTTAGAAAAGAAAACAAATCCACGATAGGTAAAAATGACTTATCAGCATATTGGTAGCACTTCGCTTATCATGTAAATGCGACGCGTTTTGATTGACTCATAATAAGAACATACAAACATTATTAGACATTTAAGTTTTATTAATATTTTTGCCTTAAGGCGGCAAGGTCTTAATCAACCCTAAGTTTGCATCGTCTACCTTTGCTCTTGAGCTTAGGAAATCTTAGTCATTTTGCATTGCAAATTAACAGTAACCTGTAACAGTTAGTGTCATTTTGCCGACGGAATTGCATCTTAACAGTAACCCGTAACAGTAACCCGTAACAGTAACACGTAACAGTTGGAAAATTTTGGACTTTTATAACTCTGAGCTCTCATATGTATGAAGCAGTATAGTTAAAACTGGGGAGTTGCCAAAGGTAAGAACATAGATTGGCCTATGCTCTCTTAATGTCGCTTGTGAAACCTAGAAGTTGCGCCTGGTAATATTTCTTCTAGAATAAGTCGTATTGGTAACACTATTTTGGGCTGTGTGTACAGCGAGGTATAGCGAATCCAAAAGAAAACATGTAAAAATTTTTTCTTTCAAGTATTTTTACTATTTTTTTAAAAATTAGAAAAACTGAAAGTCGAAAAAAGGAAGACTAATTGAGACAATTTTATTGGATATATATATACAAGAAGATTTATTTATAATTTAAGTAAGTAAGCGTATTTTTTTTGTTTGGTTTTTTTTTCATTCATTCACTCATAACAGATGAAATATTCAAAATTTCACTTAAAGCCTTATACTTATATCATAAAAACTAAGATTTAAATGTCACATTTTTATAAATTTCTCATCATCACGTTACCTTAATTTTCTCTGTCAAATATATTTCAATTCAATTAACTGTTTATTTTTTGAAAAATGTTGAGGAAATTACAACAAGTTTTATATTTTTTAATTTTTATTCTATTCATTCGAATGCAACAAATTACCACCGAAAAATGCAAAGATGAAGAGCCTTCGGAATTCCAAACGCGCTTTGTTTTGGTTAAATGTAAAAAAGGAAAAGAGGCTCTCCCGAATCGCACTGGTGCAGTTTTAAAAAAAAATTTCATCTTAACCGCGTTTGATGGGCCAACAGAAGAAATAAAGTGTCAAATAGTGAAAGATGATGATACCGAGCCTACAGGAGAATACATTAGAGATATCGAAGAAATATTCACCTTCGAAGATGACTTTGAAATTGATAATTGGCGTGTGCCCCAAATGCAGATTCTAAAACCTAAGGGGTCAGGAAAGAGTAGCAATTCACGCCTAAGTCCGATGAAGTTGAGAACAAAATACTTCCTGCCTAAAGGACAAAAATGTGAAGTCCACACATATGATGACGAAGAAAAACTAATAGAAATCGATGTAATAGTTCAAAGCCAGGAAGCCTGCGATGATTTGTATAAAGGATTAAATCCAATTAACATTTGTATAAAATTGCCTGATGGTTGTCCGTGTACCAAGCCTCAGGCTGGGGCAGGACTTGAATGCGATGATCTTATAGTTGGTGTTATAAATGATGATCCAAAATGTGCTGAGAATAAAAAGCCGCGATTAGCTGCTGATGTTAACGAAGTTCGTCGATGGATAGGTGAAATTTTAGCCGAGTATGGACGCGGATCTGCGGATACTATGAGGACAATAAATTTTTGGTTGCCATTATTTTTATATTTACATTAAAAAAAATGAACGAATCACTAAATTCGCAATAATAAATCAATCAATGTAATGATCAACTAATACAATAATATTATAATTTATTCTGATCTACATATATTTTTAATTTCAAATAAAAACAATATTAATATGAAATTTGTTTTATTCCATTTTAGACATTTATTCATGGCATTTGTCCGTTTCAAAAATGATTCCATGAAAATGATGGTCTTGGGACTTGGTTAATAAGACTATGAAATCTCTTAGGATACGACCTAGGGTAACCTAGGGATAGAAATGTAGATTATAGAAGCCTTTCGAAGTCACTTTAAATCAAAAATGATTCATAAAATCTTCCGGTAGGACACACAACCTGCTGAGGCTAAGCAGAAGCGGCCTACGTTTAGCCACCGGCTTCTACACGGTCTATAATGCCCCCGTGTACCATCTAAAAAATGTGGGTATGTTTGATACCAACTCATGCAGGCGACGAGTGAAATGTCCCCTCTATATGCTATGTGAATGTGAGGCCATCTGCAGAATCGCACACAAAGTATTTTGCGAGCATTTTACCACGCCGCACACGGTATGATGCTCCGATCCAAAGAAGGTGGCGGGATTCATAAAAATCTTGAAACCGCGGGGCTAGAGACACGGGCGTGTACAATAGATTTTCTAGCTCGCGGTACGTCTTGCCCACGTAATTAATAACAATAAATCGTTTTGATATTGAGCGGTAGCGAGTTCCACAGCTTAAGAGCGTTGCTAGCAGTTAAACCAGCGTTTAACCACAGAAGATGTCCGATACAAGATATTACTTGTTAAGGAGAGGCTTACAAAGTTAAATAAGAAACATGGGACCATACGAACGCTATTACAAATAGCTACAATCGGAGAAGTTTTTCAACTATTGCCCATACAACGTCTTTTTTTGAAATAACTGTAGGGTGCTTAGTGCCACACCGAAGGGTTTTGCTTTACTTTCTTATTATCTTTTTAGGTGCGATTTGTGATTTATGGGTTTCAGAAACTGTTGCTAAATCGATCGACATAATAAAACACCGATCTATTTCAAATCCTTCCCGTCTCCGCGCAAACTAAAGTGACCAGTGACATACGCAATAGAGAAAGGAACGGAAGTATCAGAAAAATTAAAGTTGCATACGGAATATTCAACGCGTGGTAGAAAATTAAAAGAAATTCTTCTTATTAAATTTGCAATCATCACATCGGCAGCAGTTCAATTGGAAACCGGAATGTGTGTTAGAAGTCAACCAAAAAAATTTCGAAGCTCTCTACGCATGTACGATTCCATTCTCCAAAGCCACAGGTCAACTTTTAATATCTTGCATGCCATCTTCAAAATTTATGTACCCAAATGTTACCAACAGCACTTTTTAAATGGTCAAAATGAAACAAGGATATAAAATTGATCCCATACAGTAATTTAAACCCGTTTGCATACAAAAGTTTGCACGGAAGTCAGTAAGTCATAATTATTTTTTAGTGGAGTACACGACTCTTCGACGACAACGCTCCACAATATTTCTCGAATAGGAAGAGAGCTCGTGAGTTTATTGGACGACGGGCTTTGTAGATGATTCCATTTACAGATGATTAGTAATTATTATTTTATATAATTCAGAGACGTTCATGTAAAATCATCTAATAAAAAATGTAAATTAATCTCAATTTTCAAGCAGATGATCTTACTATTATTATATTTGCGCGACAATGAGTATTTTTTACTTGGCAGGCAAAGCAGATATAAACGTCGTCAAGAACGCTTCGCGGGAGTACTTTATGACGAGTTGTTGCATTTAATTTATAAGCGGCACCTCTCCAAGAATATCTTTACCGCCCAGTATACGCCAACAACAGAATGTTCTTTTTGCATACGCCGTGGCTGCTCACATTATGAACTAGAATTTGTTACTCTGTCCCTTATATTCATTACACGCTAATTTATTTCCATCGAAGACTTCTGCTTTAGGCAGCTTTCAGGTTTTTGCAACTGCACCGACAGATTATGCTATTACCAAATTACGTTAAACTAAAAGACGTGGATTAGATAGCATATATTTTTATTTTATTTTATTTATTTATTTTTAGTTTTTTTTTTTGAATACAAACAAAATTTTACAAATATTTATCAGAAACGATAACAGAAAAACCATAGAGAACCTAGAGAACACATATGATTTTAACACTGCCCTGTCGCCATTAAGATTAATAATGTTTTACCATTGTCAGACAGTAGAGGCTCAGATGACTAATTATCGTTCCTCTATGAAATGACACTTACATATTTATCAAGTACAGTTGTGTTCTAAATACGTATATCACATTAAAGGATTAAAGGAAATCACACAGAGAGTAACCACATTAGCCTATAAGAGGCCAATAAACATGGACACTCTTGTCACTTATTATTTGTTAACAAATCTTAGAATACATACATACACAATTAAACTGAGATAATTTTAAAAATATGTCTGGGAAACAATTTTTTTTAAGTTTGTTTTTATGAAGCTTGTTGTCGTGAAATGTTTGTATATTAAATATATTCCAGATTTTATTAGAATTGATATTACTACTTGGGAAAATGGCAACAAGCAGGTCGTATAATCATTTTAGAGTTTTGAATTTCAACGTAACAATGTGAAAAGAGGACATCCTCTGAAAATATAGAGGAAAACCTAGATCGAATTACGATGTTCCCAGATCTATAAATAAACGGCTGCGAGGAATAAACTCGTCAGCCAAAGGATTCAGCAACGAATTGACGGCCAGTGTGTTTCTACTAGTAACTGAGAGTGAAGAAAGTGCCGCATTAAGTTCATCATTCCTGGCTTTTTGCCATTCACAAAGTTGTGTTTCCAATTCGTCTTCCAACATGGCGTCTATGCACTCTTTCATCAATTCCTCTTCTTCGAGACGCTGTAATTCCTTAAAAAAGAATTAGATGCAACAATACGTCATTTTAAAAACGGAATAGCTTCCTTACTATTTTGTCGAACTCTTCTTCGTTTTCCATCCATAAGTACTCAGAGAAATCTTGTTCATCATCTAAATCATTATCAGATTCCTCCTCCACTACATATTGTTCGAATTGGTCAGACCAATCACTTGAAGGAACTTTCATAATCATTTTAAAGAGTGAAAATTCTTATTCAAGTTCCGTTATTAATAAACTGAAGTGAAAAGAATTTTTAAATAGTAATTTTTATTTTATTCGAGCTTTTTTTATTTGTTTGACTCTTCTTCCATTAAACGATCGATAATCGATCAAAGTTTAATTAATAAATTGTTCGATATCTAATTGCCAGGAAACTTAAGTCACTGCACTTCTTTTTTAATGTTTTAACCCTCTTTGTTTAATTTCTAGCTATTTTAGGACTATATATATAACAGCGTTTTCAGGACTAAACAGTTATAGCCTACACCTATACTAGTTCTGCTTTCAAATTTTTATACACGCTCAAAGTGATGTAAAAAACACATATTGTTTCTCTAAATCAAGTTTGAAATTCGACGTGATCCATACGCAATGGCAACTATAACATTTCAAATAAAGAAACGAAAATCGCAAAATTGTCAATAATTTAGGAGTGACAAAACACCAGGACCTTTTGTCATGTTTATTTTTAACTTACTCAAAACATTCTAATGGGGCCCTGCGCTCATTAGCAGCAATTTTCTCAAGATATAATAAGCACATGGCTATTATCAAAGAAAAAGTGCGCTTGGTATAGTCAAAGTAACAAGTATTAGCAACATAAAAAATTCTTTCATTAAAACAATCGGAATTCATTACCTAATATCATCCGCCAAAGTGGCCGAGTAAGCAAAGGATCTCCACTAACAACTCAATGGTCGTGTGTTCAAATCTCAGGTGTCTCTCAGTCCAATAGAAAAACTATACTTTTTCACTTCTTTAACAGAAAAACGGTAGAAAAACTCGAATAGCTGTGGACGTGTGTGTTAGTGCTTTAAGAGTTTAGTCTTAGAATTTATTCTCTCATTAAATTAATAATATATAATATTGAATTGTATACCAATGCGCAGGTAAATAAAAAGAGAGGAAAGTTATTATCATAGACAATGCAAAAGTAGAGAACCAAAGAATGATGTGATGGATTGTGGGCGAATTATTTATACCCATCATATTAAAAAATCTTAAAGGAAAATTAAATTTTGATGGCCTAAAATGTTGGGTGCGAGTGACCGATTTTTCCTATTTTAATATAGGCACTACAAGATTATCCATAGGATATACATGAAAATTTACAATTCATTTTTAATTTCCACTTTTATATACGAACCCGCACACACGAGCTTTTTAAAATTAAAGTCAATGTTTCAATTTTTGCGATTGGGTATATGTTCACCACTGGCAAAGGGTCACGTTTAGATTGATTCAGAACTGATAATGTCAAGCATATATATACTTCATAGAGCTCTTGACTCTTCCTTCTTGGTGTTGCAAACGGTTTGAAAAAATGGATGTACAGTCACCCTCCCATGGTATAACATATGTTAAAACATATTAAATGATTGAAAGTGCAAATGACGCCAAATATATTAAAGTAAAATGGTGTTTGAATAGCCATAAATTCCGACAAAATAAGTACCGAATATATAATTAAATTTCTAATAAATCATTATTAACGTTGAAACTTAGTTGATATGTATGCACGAAAGGCTTAACATATATGAAATGACTGTACTTCAAATTTTAATACTGTAGAGCAAAGCGGCTAAAATACCTCCGGACAACATTAAATATTCCAAAAGGAGTACAAGTACTGTCAAGAAGTGTTTGAAAAAAATTATGATCCCCAAAAATGTTGAAAGTAAATGAATATTAAGCTGCTTAATTTTAACGAAAGTGATTTGGTAAACTCCAGTTTAACTTTGGAAGCGAATTTTTGTCTTATTCGAATTAACGCAAAATAACTCAGTTTTAATGCTATGCGGGTATAATTTGGAGATGCAGCATCAAAGCGCACCTATGAGAGACTAAATGCCTGGATATTTATTTAAAAGGAGAGGAACTTTGAAGTAATAAAAGCTGACTTAAGCCATCCATTGATTACTTCCTCTTCTTCGCTAGTAACAAACATTGCCAAACCGTGAAACTTATCATTTAGGGGATATGATATATGAGCTGTATTCCGCACTATTCTTATTTCATCCGACATTTAAGATGTATTTCTATAAGAAGCGTCTTAATGTTCATTCTCTGGAGAGGGCAAGTCCACGCACAAGCTATTTCTTAAAATTTTAAAGGTTCTCGATTATTATTATTTTATTTATTATAATTCGTTGTTATTATAATTATTTGCCCTATAAGGTTCCTATAAATAAAATTTTACGCTATATTTACGCTAATTTAAGGGTATGATCAAAAGATGGATACTATGTTGAGCAAAATTTTAGTTTCTGTGCAGTTTCTATTCTAAATTAAGTAAGTTGTTGCTGCATACGAGAATTTTTATACTTAAATAATTTATTGCTTCATTAAATATTTTGTAGATAAAAGGTTGAATGGAAATGAATGTCTCCAAAGCACAAAAATCTTGTGACTTTTATTGATGTATTGGGAAATAGCAAATTGAAAATCTAATTTATGCATGAGTTTACTTTATATAAATCATGTCATATTAATCATTCTTTGCCGTATTTATATTCGTATTTTATATTCTTTTCGGGAGCGAGCGTTGGCTCGAATATTAATAACACTTCGGCATTTTGCGCTTGTAAGGCCAATAACATCAAATTAGTCACTAATAAAAACAATATATATGTACGTGTACACTTTGTTTGGTTTACAATGCCTTCCTTTTCTTTGCTATGTTTCGTAAAAATGGGGTTAAAATTTTAAAGCGCACTTATTTCTCTGTCCTTTTTGACACTCAATCAATATCAATTTAGAGGGGCAAGTAAATATAAATGTACGCGTATATATATTTATAACCAAAAGATTTTACTTACAAAATATGCTGTTTCAAGCTCTGCTCGTGCCTTTTTTAGTATTGAAACACTAAAAATTTTGTATTAGTTCGCATATACATAAAATTTACAAAAAAAAAGAAAACCTGATAAATTACACAAAAAATTTTGATAAAAAGCTTTTCTTGATGAAAAATTTAATATAAATACACAGATAAAAGTCATCAAGGTGAAAAAATATCGAATGTCTTTCGATAATTTATTTCATCGATATTACTTTAGGATGATTATCGCTTTCGTTATGAGGTATGAAAATGAAATGGAACACCAAATAAATCGATAATAAATTCGAAACGTTTGCAAGCAAAGAAACACTTATTACCAGACGACCATTTTAATTTATACAAACCTCCCATTCGAAATGAAAATGACTTAATAATAACCTCTATTAAACTTTCTTTCGTGATTGTTCCTGAAACGGATCGATAATTTATTCTATTAAATCTATCTATTTTGAACCTCCGCCTCAATTTTTGAGACATTGACAAAGGAAAACTAGACAGAGAAAAGAAAAAAGACAGCAATTGCCATATCGCTGAGCCTGCTAATACCGTCGAAGTACAATATATTTTCATGTAGTGCTTCCTTAGAAAAGAAAATCACTACTTTTAAGTAACAAGACCTTCATGTGCTAGCCAACTTCTTTTATTCACCATCTAAATAATTTTCCATATGTAATGTTAATTTTTTTAAACATTTCTCTTTATAATATTTGCAAATACATTATCGTTATCGTACCTTAATTCAATTTTAAAGTATGTGAGCATTGCGTTGCGTCTGCATGACCAATCAAACGAAGCAAAACCGAGAATAAAAACTTACTGAATTGAAAAAGCGACTCTGAATTTTGTACTATGAGAGAGTCTGAATTTGTTGTAACTACTATGTTGTACAACGTTGTGAAAGAACCGAGAGTTTGCGTAGGCAATCAGTTATTCTGTATTATTCTGTACTAAAGATTTCTTCTTTATTACTTTATTTTAAATAAGAATATGTAATGAGGAATTGAAAAATTAATCGTCTTATTATACTAGTTGTTACATTTGTGTTTTCAATAACATTAATAGGAATTTTATTAGGATCAGATGAATTGGTTGTTTCTTTTATATAGCGCTTTTAGTAAATTTTGTAAATTTAATTAATTTCTGCTATATCTTTTGTCTGAATGTTTTTGTTTGCAACGCATTCAATGAATTATTCGGATCGTATTTTATTTATTTATTTTGAAATTTGGGAAATAATAGGATAGTCATAAGGAAGTTTTTAAAGGGCAAGCGTGAATTCAGGAAGGCTCGGCGCGAATAGAATTTCTAGAGAGTCATGAAGAAAACAACTAAGTAAACAAATATACGATTAAACAAAAATAACCCTTTATAATTCAAAAATTACTTTGGTGTTAAGCTATCGAAGCTCTTTATTGCTGGTTGAGCTCTGTCGTGTAATTTACGCATTAATTTGAAATTTCTTTCTAATTCTGTTGGCAGTGACTCTAATATTATATTGGATAAAACATTAGTTGTTGTTGAATGTATGTATGAGCGTGGAATTTTTATTTTTGTTTGGAGTTTGGATTTTTTTTTTTTTTTTAATTAGAAGAGATTTTTTCAATTGGATAGAATAGGTTGATTGGAAATTAATGCAAAGTGTAATAATTACATTTGATGAAAAAAAATTTTTATGAGGAGGTAACATAGCATTTTCATGGATATGTATACACAAAATATTTTTTTTTACTAATTTTACGCAAGACGCTCAAAGGTCAAATGAACATTTGATTAGATTTTCATCGTGTTCAGAATCTAACAGTTTTATATGATATAAAGGTCTTGAATTTCCCTCGGTCGACTTTAATGAACTCGTGAATCTTACCATACCAAGACAACGAGATCGCCAAGAAACATGATCTTTGTTCGAAGGCGCACAACTCTACCGAAGAAAATATTTTACATTTCTAAAAGTCGAGCCACACGAAGCTACAAGATATCAACTGGCAACAAGTTATAACCAACTCCACTATATTAAAATTAAGGAGGTTCAAGCAATTATTAAGTTTACATAAGATAAATATATCGAGAACTTGGAAATTCGAAGAAATTGAAGTAAAGTTTATTTCATTTTATTAGATAATGTTAACCCTTAGTTCAAGTTAATTTGTTTTGAATGATCGGCCAAATCGATCAATGATGAACTGATACTGTTTTAATGAAATAATTTAAGCATTAAAGAATGGATACCAGTTGTTTGAAAGTAACTTCCTAAATGCGGTAAGATTTCTATTATTGCTTTTATGCGCCATTAAATATAGCAGTCTTCTCAGGCCAATTAATGTTATTATTAGGAAAGCTGATTTTGGGCGGATAACACAAAGGTTTGTTTGTTTGTAGAGAGAGAGAGACAAGGCGTAAGCAAAGTTTTAAGAAAATGTCAAAAAGACCTAACGTGATCGAATCCTTTGTTACGACTGCTGACCAGCGTTTATCCGAAAAGCAATTTAAGCGTCCTGTTGTTAGCGACGATATCATCGTCGGCGCCAACATTTTTCTTTGTAATAATTATGTTCATTACAACTATCGCTGTGCATTTTTCATCAGATTATGCATCCGTTTAATCACACTGTTTGTATAAGTAGTATAGACAGTCTATAATAAACATATAATAAAAGATGTATATAATTATGACTTACGCTTAATGTGGCTCTAAACTGTACACAAGCACGAGTCGTCCAATATGTGCTACATGGTACAAGATCAATTTATCAATTGAATACACATTCGCTCCGTATTGCAATGTCTACATTCTATCTGTACCAAAGATAGGTACTAAAAATTCGGCTCCACCCGGAGGTAATATTCATTTTGTCATTTCACATAACCACTTGCTTTGCAAATGCTTTCAAGTATATCAGTAACTGTGAAATTGTCTATCGAAAAGGATATCAGTTGTAAAGCTTAAGCTGAATGTAAAAAAACGTTAAGAAAACTATTGCATTAAGTGAAAACTTGTATCGGTAAAACTAATATACATTATAAACGCTTATGTCGACAAATCATTCTTTGGGTGTGATATAAAAATATATATGTAGTAAATTATGAAATAAAAAAAAAAGAAGATACTAAACCAATGTGTGTGATAAAATCGATCGTTGACCTTAATGTAATTTTTATTTTGGAATTTTTTTCTAAGTCCTGCAATGTAATAACGTATAGAGAAAAATATTAGACACTAAAGCCACATGCGGAACGGTATTACAGAAAGGTTTTCCCATAAAATATTTAACAGATATTGACTGAACAGAAATTTGAACTACGGAGGTGAGTGGCAGTTTAGTTAAATTAGTAACATTTACGGTAAATATATACTGAAGTGCATGGTGGTGTTTTTTGTTTTTGTTGCTGAAAAGGTGGTAGATTGTAATGTTTATTAGACTGAGACTAAAATTTCTTAAATAAATTCATCATTAATGCAAAAATTTACGTGACAAATAACTTGATCATTTTTAATAAAAACAAAATAACGAAGAAGGCTATAGATATATTCGCCACATTTAATAAATCCGCGAATCTTCTCTTTATTAATTTTAGAAATAAAAAGCAAGGAAAGGCAATACATAACTCACGAATTACTCATTGTTTTCATGGCCCGAAGTTTATGTAAAGTTGCTACTATTACTACTATTACTATCAGGCCAAGAAGGGTTGGGAGATGTGGAGTAACATATGTAGAAAAAATAATAGAATACAGTTAACCATTGAATTGCGCGGTAGCCAGGTTCTTTGACAATTTTTTGAGTAGTAACGACTCTTCCTTTGGGGGGTGAAATGATTCCTCAAATAGTCAACAAGACTGTAACAAGATAAATCTTTAAATGGTCAAAAAATCGAATTTCCCGAATTTAGTTATATAACTATATGCAAACAGCACAACTCATACAATTTTCCTTGTTTTCATTCCGATTTTGTACAAAATTTTCAAAATAACATTCTCTAGTGAAAGACTTAGCCAAATAAATTTTTCATTAACAAAATCTTGAGCGTTTTCTTTCAAACATTCGACCGTTACAAATAAGTTGGAAAGACATTTGGCTATATCCAAAAAATTAAAATCACTATCAATTTTTCCGCATTGTCAGTTTCAGATCTAAGCTCAATAAGCAATATTACGCGAAAATGCAAACGCTACGAAGTAGGGACGAAAACACTAACGATAATGAAAACGATTATATCGCAAAATAAGAAACATACAACAATGACCTACGAAAATAATTACTCGAACCGGCTCTAGTAGATTGATATTTTGAAAATAAATTGTGTAATAATAACATTATAAGCATTCGGCGTCAATAAAGCAAAAGCGAGGTTAGCTGTATATAAAAAACAATTATTTGTAAAGCGCACTGTAAAATATATATTCTCCGGTCTATACAAAAAATTTTGAAAATTTAATTATTTTGGGTTATTTGCATAAAAGAGAAGTATGCAGAAGTGCAATTTATATCGATTGCTTGTGAGATGTTTGTAATTATACCTACAACGATGCGCCCGTTAGCAGAACCGATCGCCTATCCTTGGAAGTTTTAGTTGAATCCAACAAGTGGCAAATCGCATATATTTTTAATAAGTATTGTATATTACTTAAAAAAAAGGGTACGTTATAATTTCGGTTTAATGGTGGACGCCATATTCGTTTTTACACCCCTTATCGAAGGATGAGAGGTATATTCATTTTGCCAACCCGTTTGCAACGCTCTGAATTCAACTCGGGAGCTGTCACAAAGTATATACACTCTTGGTTGGCATAAAAGTCTAAATCGATTTAACTATGGCCGTCTGTCCGTCTGTTAATGTAAATATTCTCCGCCTTATTACAATTTCTAAAGTTGAATAACGCGCATTTTAATAAGTTATATTAAAAATAATAATAGTAGCACACGCTCAATTTGGATCAAATACTTCCAAAAAATTTTTAAATTTCAGTAACTCGTGTTAGATTTTTTGCCTTTCAAAAAAACCCCTGATAAGATATTATTATCAGAATTTAAAAGATATTATTTGATTTAATATGCACCTGGGAAACAAACACTTTCAGTGTACAGTCAATAGCCGGATATCAATGAAATAATAGCGTGTTTCGTAACAAAAAAAAAGAGAGAATGGTGGAACGTAGTGCGTATTGCTTGGTATTGTTAACATTTACAATACGATTACATTCAGGTAAAATGACTTTGTAATTATTGACTCTTTTGATCACGTGAGATTTGGTTTTTCGAACGTTTGTGTTGGATGGCAATGTTATGAATTGCAGATCTCTCCGAACACAAATGTTCTTGATCAGCATCAATAGCGAAGTGAAGTCTAATACATTTAATTGCACTGCATTAAAACCAATCTTGTGATCTCATAACTTTGTCTATTTGAATTGTTTTTTATTTGTGCATTTAGTTGTAAATTCCTTCGTGTAGGATAAAAAACTAAATCTTTATCAAAAAGCATTCAGTCTAAGGTTATTGCATGCAGGAATAAACACACTTTTGAATTGCCAGAGGTTTCATATTCAATCAAAACACCTTAATCTGAAGAGCTTGTATCTACTTGAAAGTTTGAATGGTATTGGAAACGCATGCTGAATATATATAATGAAAATAATGTGGTCTCCACTTCATCTTCAATTCCGGTTTACGGTGACCGCGATATTGTACCTAGGAAAAGCAAATCAAACTCTAAAGAGAAATACTCTTTCAAGAAAAGCTCTGCATTGGACATATCTGCCGATATTGGTCATTGTTCGTCGAAGTAGCCGAGTAGGTAAGAGCCGCAACTAATACGTAAGTATTCGTAGGCTGAAATCTCAGTGCGGTAGCGTTTAATTTGTTATAGCTGTAGTGAACATTCAGCCTGGGAAGGCATAAAAGTTACCGATTGGACGCACAGACCCACTAGGCTACGGCCACCTCTCTATATATTTCCCTATCTTCACTTCTCCTTTTTCCCACCCCCGCCGTGTTACACGAATAGCGGACATCCTCTGAGTGATGGGTCGCGAAAACAAAAAAAAAATAATTGAATAAATCCTATTCAACTGAATACCTTGCATATAATGTCGTGGAAGAGCTTACTATTGTTTCAAACGACAAAATTCGATCTAAACCGAGAGCGCTCCTTTGACAGTTTGTCCCATTCATTTATTTATTTATTTTTCGTATATTTTATAAATAAACTGTCAAAATATGGTTTGAAAGGCGTAGGATAACTGGATCATATGCGCCTGTACGTGCAACGCAGTAAAGGTGTCCTGAAATTTGTTTCATAATCTTAACAGATTAAAATTCATTTCAGAAACTCACGCCCTATATTGGCCATGTGAATCGAATTATAACTGTACTGCTAACAGTTCTCTTTGCATATCTGCTACTGGCCAGTGCGAATGCAAAGAGTTTGACTACGTGTTCTCTGGAGACTACACAAAATGCTTAAAGAGTTCACTTTTTGGTGATACTTGCGAAGAAGACATTCAATGCAATCTTATGCCCTCAGCTGCTTACTGCAAGTCAGGCGTTTGCGGTTGCAGTGACAAAGAAACCTATATCAAAGGGAGTTGCAAACAACTGAGCAATCTAGAACAATACTGCGACGAAAGTCAAATTTGTGATTTCGGTTATGATAGAGACTCCGTACAGTGTAAGTGTAACGGTACGGACGCGAAGTGTACTTGCGCGTGCGCTGATGGATATTATTTTTATGGATATTTTCGAAGACATGGCAACATATGTCGACGTAAATCGACGGGTATGAAAACGTATACACTAAAATAGTTCTAACAAAATTCTTATGATGTCAACCTTTGAGAACTTTGCAGAAATTGATGATGCGTGTGTCGTTAATGAAGATTGCCGGAATTTAGGCGATAACGTTAAATGCATGAGCTTGACATGTCAACATGTTGATGAAATTAAAGCCGTTAATTCGATACCCGTAAAAGATATTGCTAACTCTTCGATTAGTGGGTCCGAAAAAAATTCCTTTATTTCGTCAGAATTATCATCTAGTGAATGCGTCCAATCACAAGGACCACTTTTAAAGAATCAGTCTTGGAGCAATGAATTCAACCCGAAGACCAAATCGAATATTGCCGAAGATAATAGAACCAATTTTGATTTTGAATTGCAAGAACATCTTCTCCCTTTAGGAACCAAAATCGTTAATTTCGATAAATCAACCGATGCCAAAGACAAAAGCCGTAAGAAATAATTTTACACAAATTATAATTCAATTTTTAACTTAAACAACCTTTTAATGCAGATGTAGTGGGTAGTTCTTGTACAGAAAACGGTAAGCCATGTCCGAACCTCTCTTATTCCTTCTGTTCAAGCAATAAATGTTTGTGCAAGCGTGGTTATTATCATAAAAATGGAAAGTGTTTTGCTGGTAAGTCCCAAGTCCTTCTTTTTTTTTGGAAAATTGGAAATTATATAAGACGTCGAGTTTCGTCATGTTTTGCACACTACATTTTCACGATCAAAAGTTATGAACGGCTTATCGTGAGAACGTAAAACCTAAGTAAATATGCGTACGACGCTTTAAAGCGTTGGTTAGATTTATTAGTATATTGAAAATTAACGGGCATCAGTGATCGTACTTCGCATTGATGTAACGAAAGAGTTAAGCCAGATCTTGAACATATTGAAAACCTTCTTGGGAATATGGGTCGTCCAATCGTCTATAAGTGTCAGTCGCGAGCAATTTTGGCTGATATCTAATGTTTGCTGCCGTTGTCTGTTATTTAATGATTTGTCGATTTTACGCGCATCAGCCTTAGCCATCAAAGCATTATTGCATTGTTTCGATGCCTATTGTTTATTGACATATGAATATATATACACATTTTTTATAAACTTAGAACTGGGAGAACTCATTCTGAGTTCAGACGATTGCGAAAGTGAGCTTGACCCAAAAGCCAAGAAATGCATCTGTCCAAAAAATTACTTTTACGAAAAATCGCTGAGGGAATGTCGCAAACGTAAGTAATTTCAGTGTTGCATTGTTTGAATTGAAGGTTTATCTCGTTCCCAAACTTCGTTTAGCTATACAATTTCATTTATCGTGCACTTCAGACAGCCAGTGCAGTCCGTTTGGAGATGCTTACTGCCATTCAGAGATACCTCGACGTTGCACATGTGAGGAATACGCCGAGTATAATGCTCTCTTGCAGATGTGTGTCTATACGGGAACTCTTAATGATAAATGCAATACAGATGATGACTGCCCAACAAAGCATTCTGTTTGCTCAAATAATCGTTGCAAATGTGGACAGTACTACATAGAAAATGGACATGAGTGTAGTGCAGGTAACTTTCGACGTAAGCTCTTTATATATTCCGGTTAGCTCTTATTTTTTAAATTTTAGGGGTCGGCGCAGCGTGTGTAAAAAACGACGATTGCTTCGCCCAAAACAGCGAGTGTACAAGCTCACATTCCAGCGACTACGAACAAAAAAACAAAATATGCCAGTGTCGCAGGGGTTTCGTCCATTTTAGGGACGAATGCCTAAGCGAAGGTTCGTCTAATGCAGAAATATTGCTATTGCAAAGACTTTTAATATCTTATTTTCATTGTTTTGTTAGCCGAGGACATAGAGGCAGAATGCGTTGATTCAGAGCAATGCAAACTACTGGGAGCTAGTTGTAATAATGGCAGATGTTCTTGTACTCATCAGCAGCATTTCACAAATGGTTACTGCGAAACGAAAAAAGGTTTTGCTCTTTATTAAAATTATTTAAAAGTCACACATGTATTTGTCAACTTAACTGTTTTAGGAATAGGGGAACTTTGTTCGAAAGCTACTGAGTGTTACATTGGAAAGGATTCCAAAAAACTTGAGTGCCGCAATTCTATTTGCCAATGCAGGTATGGTTTTCAAAGCGATGTGGCCAAGAAGGATTGTATACGTGTGGTGCCCAGTAAGAAAAGTAAGCTTTCATAATTTTGCTATTTAAAACTTTATACTTCTTCATACAACCTTAGTGTAGCCACTCCTATAAGCTTCTTAGGACACCTTACTAAACAAGACAAGGTGAATACTGTGAATTAAAATCACAATTTAAAGACGAGTTAAGTAGCTCCCAAGTCCTTTTCATAAAGCTATCTTTTTCTTTTTTTTAAATGATTTAAAAGCGTTTTGGCCATTTTATATTTTACCCCGAAGGATAGGAATATTTTCATTTGTCATGTGATAGCTAGATCCAGAGTCCGTTTCAGAAACGTTACAAAGTATATATATTCCAGATCAATACAAAGTTCTAAACACATTTAAAATTCGTATAACGTCTGTAATAAGCATTCTCCTGGTAGCAAAAATGACGACATCGCCTTTAAGTCTGAAAGCTCGTGCAGGTTGCTATTAAAAATGGGCAAAATCGATCAAAGGGCTTGCCTGCAGCGCAACGAAAACTGAGACCATCTCTGCCTTCTTAGTTTTTCGATCATTGCTTATACGCCGCAATAGACACACTATTATAGACTATGGAAATTGAATTTTTTTTTTTTTAATTTTTATTATGATCGATAGATAGGTGGTACAATACAGCGTCATTCGAATGAATCACATCGTATTGGCATTTAAACTAACAATCTTTTTTATGCGCGTTTTGAGTTACTATACATTCGAAGAGAAATTTCTAAGTTCTTGCCATCTAAGTTATACCTTTTAAAACAAGGAGATAAGGACAAACCAATCTTCCACATTTTATACTTTGTGCTTCGTCTATTACGAACACAATATCATAGGAAAGTTTATTTCACCTGTTACCGTTAGTGCATATGACTTTTCTTCGCTTTCAATAATTTTTCCATCAGAAGGACCCAGAAAAGGGTAGTACTCTTGCAAAGAGTTTCGGTTTTCACTTTAAAAGCATGGTTAGGTAGCCGTTCTGGATGGTCAACATGAGCACATATGATTAAAGTTTAATCCCACTGTATCAGAGAACGGACAGACTAAGTTATAAAACTGTTACTGTTGCTGGAGATAATCACTAAGCAACTTGAGTTTAATCACCAAACTCTGCAAGGAATTACTTCACCAGAAAAAAAGTCTGTGGTCACATTTTGTCAACGGAATTATTTATAGTAGGCTTCATACGACCTCGGACTTAGGTGGAAGATTTAATTTCACAGACAAAATGTCAAACGAAGCTGTTGTAGTTGCAATCAAGTTATGCTATGGACGTGGACAATTAAAAAATCTAAGATAACATTATATATTTAAAAGTATTTTTGTCCTCTACTCTGGTCTATTTATAAAATCTCTCTTTGCAGATTCTTCCGGGAAGCCAAGTGCACTTAAAGTTGTGACGTTCCTTTTAATAGGCTCGGCGTTTCTAGTCACCAGTGCTGCCATTAAACAGGCGTATTACTAAAACTAACTTAGTTTGGAATAGCCATTAGGCTCCGCTTTGTGTCACAAAACTTCACAAACGTAATTACAACACAACTTACTAAACCGATTAAAAAAAAAACCAGATTTAAACAAAAGCTTCGTGAATACTTAAGTAAACATTTAATCTAAGTTATTCTCAAAATAACAAATTACATAATTGAAATAAAAAAAATGTACTTTTAGAAGCACATTCTAACATTTTATATATTAAGAATTATTTTTAAATAAAAGATTTGAAACATAAATTCTTGATTGGAAAAATTTCAACGGTTCTATATGTAGGGAATCTCTAAATTCGGAGGTTCACGAAAATCTGTATATCTGTAATTATAAAAAAAAAGTATATATGTACATATACATAAAATCATAAAAGTTGAATAAATAGAAAAAAAAATTTTAAAAATTTATTAGTTTCCTTTACCTGCACACGGTTAAATTTGAATCATCACCAGCCAAGCTATTTAATGCGGCCGAATCGCTTATCTTAAATTCCGATAGGGTAAACTCTAAATAGCCTTTCAAGGAACCATCTGGGGACACAAGACCACGATAAACCCAACGAGGAATCATGTCGGAGGTAAAAGCTACTATAAAACCCTAAGGAAGATAAAAGTGTAAATACAAAGACTTTTATATTGGATGGTTGGCGAAATTGTTTAGCATGGAGGGAATTTCATCCTAATTCTGTTTAGATCTGCACAAGCGATACTGGATCAAGAAGAAAGCAAGTTGTTTTTAGGACGTGACGTTTTTAGCCTCTGAGAAAAATTTTTTAATTGCACATCATTAATACATGAGCGAAAAAGTTTCCGGAACCGAAAAATTTTCGTTTTTCTGTTAAAGAAGTGAAAAA
>CCAG010019849.1:0-30752 GCA_001077435.1 Glossina morsitans morsitans | reverse complement strand
ATCTTTATATGCGGTGATATCTAAAAAATACACATAGGGGGTCCATATACGGTACGGTACATTTCTTTATTAATTTACTGTTATGAGATAATTTTCACCTTGAAATAATGAAAATTCGACTTTTCTACCACACAAAGCTCCGAATGGTTGTATAAAAAATTGCCTTAGCTGATTTAAAGTTTTCACACCAATTGCGACTGCCGAAGTGTTACTATGTAGCCACTTTTACCAAGAAAATTGCAAATTTCCCTCGTATAACTACTTTTCAGAATAGGGCGTTATACAGGAAGTAGTAGAAAAAGTTACCCAATCTGAAACATGCTCTATAGCGTTCGTCCTTCAACGTTTTTTATACCTATTGTTACCCTAACTTGCCAATTTCTCGAGTAAAGTTTGCGAAGCGTCGCAGTCTTGATCAATTGAGAAAATGGGCGCAATCCGTTCACATACAAGCTCATAATGCATAAAAAACTAAAACACCCATAATTTTTTGAAATTTTCATCTATAACTTTCGATCCCGTGGATATAGTTTTCGCCAGAACCACTTGCACGGTCTTATCCTTATTCCTTTCTAACTTTATTTTTCCGATGGGTTTGAGTAAAAATTTCAATTTGGGTTTTAGTAAAAATATTTACACCATATCTACAAATAGCAAAATGAGTGGAAAACAGTTCATATATTGCGAGGACCCAAAGTCGCCCCCGTTTTGGGCTCACGGATTATCCGTCTCTGGTGAAGGGAAGGAAAGATAAGATAGGAATAGATTAAGATAGCACTAGGGATAGACTAAGATAGAAATAACATAGGTAAGAATAGATTAAGGTAGAAATAGGAATAGAGTAGAATAGATTGAGATAGCAGTAGGGATAGACTAAGACAGCAATAGGGATAGGTTAAGCTTAGAGTAGAAGTGAGTTGAAGTTGGGCTCTCGAACTGAGAGGTCGAGGAGTCTCGCTTGAGACTTCGGGCAGCCTAGCTCGAGACGTCAAAAAGTGTACGCTGTGGAGTCGTTAAGCAAGGTATTATTTTTTAACGTTAACGGCATAAAATATCAACGTTCAGAGATCGACATTACATTGTTAGCAATTCGCTAAACATAACGGTAATAACTTTCAATAATAAAGAGAAAGAACAAGTCCCTGTAGAAAGTAGAAATTTCTTGTGTTTTCCTTCCTTGGGCCGCTGAGTTGCCCCAGCTTATGGAAAAGGGCCGCAATGGTCATTACAATATATATATATATATATATATATTGCATTACATGTGAAGATGTCCAGTTCCTTAGGTAGAATTTTTGAGCTTGGAATCACAAACCTGTCAACTGTGCTTAAAGTGCATTTAATTCTCGCTACAAATTTTTTACGCAGCCTCAATGAAAACATTTATATATATATATGTGTGTTTTATTTTCGAAATAACCTTAAAATACTTTGAAATGATTCTTGACAATTATACTAACAATAAAAGCCAATTTGGTAAAAACAACAGCGAGGAAAATGAACAGCAGGTAGCAACATCTTCATCATTGTCAAGAACTGTATTTCAGATTTGACCTCATTGTGTCCGTTTCAATTGAAGCGTTTTCAAGTGCATGAATGCATTCGTTTTGCATTATAACTGCATCTGCAATTGTTGCCGCCTTTTCTTTTTTGTATAACCATCGTCTCGGTTTACTTGCACATATCATTTATTTTCTTTCTTCTTTATCTTCCCCCTTTGTAAACAGCATAAGTTCTTTCGATTGAAATTATATGCATTGTAAGGTTTTTGGGAAAAGGCAGAGAATGTATATATGTATGTATGAGGAAAAAAGTAGAGATAGGGAAATTTGGTGCAGTGTCGCAAAATCGACTGCAATGCATGAATAAAACGAACTAATCCTAGTACGTGGCAGCGTTAACTAACCACATCAAAGTAGTATTTGGCTTATTTTTGCTTGCTCTTTTAATTTTCACTATACGATCTAAAATTGCTTGCTGCCGCATGCTAAACAAAAAAAAAAAACAAAAAAAGAAGCCGTGGCATAAATGGTTTCATTCACACAATGTGGGTAAAAATGCTTGAAAACCACTTGTGCTGGGAAAACAAAAAAAAAAAAAAACAAAAAAAGAATTGATTTCTCTTACCTATGAAAAGTTTTTCTTCGTCTTCTTCGTCTAGGTGGGATTTAATCAATAATACATATATGATGATGGTGATGCAGTTAATGCCTGCACCTAAAGATTACATTGTTTGAAAATTGTGATAAGTGCACTTCATAAGCAACAAAGACAACGTTCATGTGCAACGTTCATGTGCATGCAGCATAACATCATTTATGTAGAAAAATACACTTGGGGACCTTATAAAAAGTGTAAACTGATAGATGTAAGTTTCTGAGCTGAATATTAGACAAAAGAGAATTTTTTTAGGTTAGCCTTTTGAAATAACACAGAACAGAAGAAAAGAATCAAAAAAGTATATTGAAATTTATTCGATATCAGAAATTGTTGAAATACTTGCTTCACTTTAATTTATTATGTAAAAAAAATCATTTGCTTCCTCTGCAGGAAGACACGTAGCTTGATATCGCTGAACAACATATTTTTATCTTTCATCACCACTACGTTTATCTTAAAAAAAAAAAAAATAAAATTTAAAAAAAAAACAAGAAATAGAAATAACCGATACCTAAAAAATTACAAAGGCGTGGGCGTGGACTTTTTCCACTTTGTTGCGATATACACATAATTCACCTAGAAATTTTTATCGTTGTATTTATTGTAATTTGTATTGTAACAGAAGTTTGCTTAGTTTATATTATAATGGAAGCGTGCCCTTTGACTAATTTAGTTCATTTGCAATACAACCCTGCGTGCAAGAAGTTCTAATATTCAAGCTAAATTTCAAGCTGCAATTTTTAATTTTTACGACTAAAACGAGATCTATCACAGCCACCTATGCTGATGGATGGTCGGACGGACAAATGCCTAGAACAAATGTGTATATTTCTAGGTTTTGTTAGTGATCTTTCTGGATGTTACTAACAAAGTGAGCATAATCCGTTTAAAGAGATCAACAGTGGGTTCATACGGCAATTATTTGCATTTCACTTTAGTTTCCGTTCATCACTTGCATAGCATTTACGCTTATTTTTCAGAAATTTTTTTTTATTCCATACACCACTTATGCTACAAGGGTATATTAAGTTTGTGCGGATATATGATAGGCTATTTTTATTATAACGATCGACACTCACGTCAAGTACTTCCCGAATGTAGGATAGGATTATCCGCCTCGAATATGAATCTTCGAATGGTGAAAAATATATAAATTTTTTTCAAATAAAATATATATAGATATAATCTGCCATGGACCATCCTTAACTGGTCTGCATTACTTTGCTTAATACTTAGTTAGTTATTCTTATATAATGAGTTTTCAAAACAAAGCGTTATGTGGGAAGTGATCGAACAAATGGTCCAACTTGAACTATTTTCAATAGCGTTCATCCTTGATGCAAAAGGCATCAATATATGGGATTTCATCCAAATATCTCGAGGATTGCGACCTATTGACCAGAAGAACAAGTGGACAGACGGACAGACAAGCTTAAACTTCGCAATCGATCAACATAAGAAAAGGTAGATCTATCCTAAATTTCTTGTAACACTCGAGCTGTAGGATATAAAAGAGTCATGACATAAGAGGGCAATGGTTTCCTAGCATAATAAATTGACCATTAAAATGAATCATCAGGTGGTTTCAGTTATTTATCAGCATACATATACACCTACATATACGGTCCCCGCTATGTAATTGTATATGCTGGGTGCTTGCATGATTTTTGCGCTTTAAGCACCTAACAAAATCGCAATAAATTACTCCGATCATCAAGAATATTTACATTTTATAAGATCTCTAATGAATATTTGTGTGTGTGTGTATTCAAAATGAAAGAAGAACAAATTCATTCAAAGAAACATAATTTCACGTTAATCAGGATAACTTTGTTTGTTTGTTTTTGTTTACTTTCAATTTTACCCTTACTTTGATTTCGTTCATGCTCGTTAGTTCGTCATTTATTTAAAAAAAAAATCGCGTTTCTTTAAACATTCGTTTCACTAATAAATGCAGTAAGAGAAACAATTTTACCGCAAATTGCTTTAAAATTGCTTTACATAAATTAGTTCCTATTATAAGGCTTGCTGTGCTGTGCTGTGTTATGCTTGTTGGTGTGTTATGTTGTTCGGTGTCGAAATTACCCCTCGGCTCGTGTTTATACGCTCGCTATGAATTTTAGTCAAATATATTCACTGAGAAATTGCAGTCAATTTAAAAAAGGCTACCGGTATTATTTTATAAATGCACAAATAAACATACAAACACACATACATATATATAGAGACCTTTATTGAGTTAAATGATGCATAATTTATGCAAAAATGTAAGGAGACACAAGCGCGTTCAATGGGTTAAAAGCAACCGCAAATTCGTATAAAGTATACGAACGTAAAGTATAAGAAGTTTAAGAAGTAAAGAAGAAGAAGAGGAGGTGAAGTTAAACATGCCTACACGTGTATGGGTGAGTGTGTGTGTGTGTTTACGCTTCACATAAAGGAAGTGGAAATGTTACAAATTGTCGTTATAATGAACAAAAGAGACCAGTAAAGAGAACGCGGGCTTCTTAGCTCGACATACAATGCAATATCAACCAAAATGGAATGAGGTCGTAAATATTAAAGGACTTGAAACAAGAAATATGAGCGATTTTCTTTGTTAAGTATGCAAGAATTGTTGGCAATTTCAAGTAAATGAATGTTTACCTATTTCCGTCTCTCCATCTTTCTCACTCTCTCTCTCTTTCGCCCTCTCTCTCTCGCTCTTACATTTCGAACAATCACATAATTGTTAGTTAGCTTGTAGACCGGAAAGCTTTATAAACATTCCTCCCCCCCCCCCTCTTTTTTTTCCACATCTTATAGTTCTGCTCTCCAGACGGATTTGTTAATCTACGTAACACAAAACACTTTATCATAAAAAAAAAAAAAATTAAAGAAAAGATAAATAATTAAATTGATAAAAAAAAAGCAAAGAGTATACAAAAGAATAAACATTTAAATGGAAATGAAAAAATGTTTGTTTATCAAAAATCAAATAGCTTTGAATTCGTATGACGACGGTCTTCGTTTCGTTTATGTTAAAGAAAAACAAGTCTTCATCGAATCTTTTACACCCCATTACCGCTATTCTAAAAAAGACAAAAAAGTAAAAGAACTAAAATTTCATGCTCGATAATATGGAGCGGACGCGGCTGAGTTTTTCTATGTTTCCATTTTGCCGTTTGGGAGTTGTAGGCGTGTCCTTGGGAAAGTTTATGTCACTTCCAAATAAGTTTGCGACACAGTCATTTTCGCTAATGGGAGAATGTTTACCGCAAATACGACACATTTACGCAGGCAGACAGACGGACATGTGCAGGTGCACTCCAAATTTGAAACTGACTTGAAAATTATATAACTTCTTGGACTTTTTGAAGTTTGTTTCTTGGCCTTATAAAGGTATTGAAGAACTATTCAATATTGATACACTATAATATCAGGTAGGCGTGGTCAAACCTTTTCATTTTTGTAAAGGTGCTACAGCATCGTTCATACAATATGCGTTCAATTTTTTGCACATTTATCTGCTATAGCCTATGCGTAATGAGCAAAAAAGCATTTTTTTATTTTTTTTGAAAAACGGAGATGCTCTCAGTTCACGTGGTGCTGTGGGCGTGTTCTTCGACCGACTTGCGTGCAAAAAGTTCCAATGTTTTTGCCAAACTTGAAGACGATAGTTTAATTTTTGCGGCCAGGAGAATATTTACAACAGACATTACATAGAAGGACAGATGGACACACTTAAATCGACTTACAATTTGATGTTGATGAAGAATATATATATTTTGTGGGGTCTCTGATTCTTGCTTCATAGTGTTGAAAACGCTTTGACAAAATGATTATACCCCTCATCCTTCGGCGATGGGTATAAAAACAAATAAAATTTATCCACAGACTAGAACATGCATTTACATGATACTTTTTGAGCTGAGAAAATATGCAAAAATAAAAGCTCTTCAGCAAATACATTATTCTGAGATTTCATGTAAATAACTTTATCCGGATTTTACTTACCCTTCATAACGATTCAATTCAATTCAGTTAATTCAGTTAAACAGTAAATATCGTAAGAATGCATTCGCACAATAGTAGAGCAAAAGTACAATGAAGGATTCGTTAATAATCGTTAAATAAGGATAAGAAAAGCGAATATTGCATAAGAGATAAACATTTATTAATAAGGAATTATTGTTGCATATACAAACATATATATACATATATATGTATTGCTGTGTGCAAAAAGGCAAACCAATTTAATATTTATACCCCTCACTGGAGTCTAAAGAACATATTTATTCTATCGAAACGTATACAACGGCTAAAAGGAAGCTTCAGAGAAGTGTATATGGTCTTGAGCAGCATGAAATTCTGTATCGATCGATTGAGCATTCGTCTGTCCATCTGTCCGCCTATGTTGTAAATATTCTCCTGGCCGCAAAAATGAAGCTATTGACTCCACGTTTAGCAGAAACATTGGAAGGACGCAGCTTGGTATTGAAAATAGGTCAAACCCGTTGCAGGACACGCCTACTGTACCATCTACAGTACCACATAGACTAAGAATACCTCTGTTTTGCAAAAGGAATAAAACATTGGTTTTGTGTTTATTACTTCATAAGCTACAGTATATAAATCTTCACAAAGTTGAGCATATATTTTATGGGCTATGCTGTACAAAAATGGGGAAAGTTGCTCACGTCTGTCCCTACTAGGCTTTTTTTTCAATACAATCAAGCTTCAAAAACTCCATAAAGTATGTAAGTTCTCGGCTAATTAGTTTGTCCATCCATCCGACTGCCTAACTAAGTAATATCTGTGGCGAATATTCTCCCGTCGCAGAAATGAGGATAACGGCTACAAATTTGCAAAATAGTTTGAAATCGGCTCCAATAGGTCAAAGAACAGGCCGTATAATGCTTGTCACATCTACACCACCAAGACTGAAAACACCTTTTGCTTCCCATGTCTTTTTCCCGCTGCTCATAGACTACAACAGATACACGATATAAATTTCAAAAGAGTTATTCTGCAAAAAAAGAAAAAATCAGCCACGCCCACCTAATATGGCATATGGGAGTATATATATTTTTCATTTCTTTCACTCTTTTATAGGACATCGGTGATGGGTATAAAAGATTTTTTGGAACTGAATATAATTTTCTTACATTTTTCTTTTTAAATCTATTTATTATTCCAAATCTATTTCGTCACCTTCAAGGTAATCGTCAAATCCTTGAAAGTATCCTTCAATAACATTACCGAAGGAATTAATACTGCACTCGACACCACGACAAACGAAGAAAATCGTTAACATCACCAATTTTTTTGGTCTTGACTAACCTTTTACGCGATATTGGCTCGATTGATCGATCGATCGTGTAGATTCAAGTCTCATCTCATTCCAATTCGCAAACAAAATAGAATGCAACTTCTTTGCTCAACAGGGCCACCTTCGTATCGTTATTAGGAATCCTTGCAGTAACAGTTTGTGCTTTTTGATCTAAGAAATTTAGGTTGAGATCCACGTGCCCCTTAGCCCCTTATGAAAATAGGTTGCTACTTCTATCCTCGCCAAGGCTAGAGAAGCGTAGAATGATGTTAGGCATTACTTTCATGGTAAAGTTGTTTACGGGTGCCATCGCATCGTCCGTTTTCTTAAGTGCGATTAATTTCAACGCTCCTGTCTGTCCGACGAAAAGCTTTCTTTTTATTAAACTTAACCAACGCATGTTAAGTTACGAGCATTTTAATCCACTTACGGTTGGTTCTCTGTAACAACCTAAACGAGGTTTATAATCTAATTTCCTCACCGGATCCTGTTGCTTCCATTAGGATTACTCTTCTTCATGCCCGTGCCCTGCTAATGTCTTTACTAAACTAATAGTTAAATCCTATTAATGACCTGCTCTTCACCCGTATGTGCGAAATGATGTGGTAAGGTGTGGATGTGGTTGGTGAGTAATAACGTTCACATTGTTTATTTCGCATATGTTTGTATAAATTTTTGTCGCAGTTTTAGGATTTGTAATTAGGTTAAACCATCATATCTATGAATTGCGCAATTCACCTAAATCTTCACTGTATCTGAATTTATGTATTTATGATTAAATAAATAAATAAATAAATAAATTGATGTAAATCTAAACAAAATCACACATTGCAAGCACAAATCTATGAAATTTGAAATTTTGGCACAAATGTCCGTCACAGTTTTTGCCAATTTAAAAGAAAAATATTTCTGATGTTCGATATGCCCGCGCAATTTAGTTTGAATATTGGTCTTGCTTTTTAGTTATGCTATGATTTATATACATTTATATACATATGTTGATATTCAACATATTCACAGCATATATATATGAGATATGTTGTATATGTTATAAATTTTTATATATGTTGATACATATATATATATATGTGTATATAATTCGTATATATATTGGGACATATATGTTGGGACATATGTGTATAACAACAAAAAACAATAGATCTCGATAACTTGATGTCACATTCACCCGTACAAAAATATATAAAAACCTTGCTAGGATATGAAAACAGACAAGAAAATATTTGTGTATTTAATAGAATACTTATTCAGTATTCATCATATATATACAGCATATATAATGTATATATATATATATATATATATATATAAATAATATATGTATATATAAATATACATATATCTATATATAAATATATATGTGTATATGTATATATTTATATATGTATGTATCATGTATATATTATGTATGTATGATGTTTATCTATATGCAAAATACTGAATAATTCCTTATCGGTTTTCATATACTGCCGATTTTTTCATATAGAGTATTGCATGATTGTGGGGGTGAATGTAATAACATCAAGCTGGACAGATCCACTTGTTTTGTTTTACATATCAATCGATTCATAATTAATTTCTGAACTTTTATATCCTACCGAGGCTTCATATAGAGCATAGCATGGTAGTGCGGATGAATGTAATAACATCAAGCTGGACAGATCCACTTTTCTATTTTTTTATATATCAATCAAGTCATAATTATTTTCTGAACTTTTATATCCTACCGATTTTTTCATATAGAGTATAGCATGGTTGTGCAGATGTATGTGACATCAAGCTGGAGAGATCCACTTTTTTTTTTTATATATTAATCGATTCATAATTATTTTCTGAACTTGATTAAATTTGCTTGCCATGGGTTCATCTAGAGTGTACCTATGTATTTTATGGTCGAAATTTTTAAAATATTTTAAGACAAAGATTGGTGCACTAATCATTTGAACGAAAGAATGAAACGTATTGGAAATGGATGAAATGAAATCATTTTAACGGCCATTTATCCTACATTTACTTATTTATATATTCGGTTAAAGGCAAGGCAAGTCGTACACATTATCCAAAGAAGATGAAAGTTACATATTCTGTTGTTGTTGTTGTTGTGTTTCCTGTTTGCATTAATAACAATGAAAAGCAGTAAATTTACAGTTATTTATGTTGTACATACACAACATAACTATTTACGTAATTCGTACATGGAACGTAGTACAGTTCATCATTGTAGTAAGTGGATTATTAACATTTTGATTCGACTAAACGAATCAAAAATCAAGGATAAGCGGTTAAAAAGTTTATGGTTGGAGCCATAAAACGTTAAGTTTTTATTGGGATATAGTGCCTCGGCATACTCGCTGTAGAGTATTAATATTAATTTCCCTAAGTAAAGCCGCGTGACGAAGTTTCCCCATTCATTAATTTAGCCACAAAGGCAACTCCAAGAGCAAGCCCTTGCTTATGTAGAGCCGACAGATTAATCGGTATCAGATGATTAACATAGCATTTTTCAATTGTGTATAGCAATGGGGGAGTATATAAGTAATAACGTTGTCTTTGGTCAAAAAATTTTTCATGATAAATAGCAAAGGGGGAGCATTGGATGGATTTTGGGGTAAACATTTATCCAATATAAAGCCAAAGGGATAGTGTTTGTCTAACTTAGCAAAGACACTTTCAAGCAAAGACACATATCTAACTTGGTCGTCTTCGGTAAATATTAGAACTAGAAAATTGACCAAAACGATTTCCTTGAACAGACATGTTCATTTCATTTATGGTTTTATGCGGAAGTACACTAAAAGTAGAACCCTGTGAGGCCTGCACATGCACGAAGCATCTTATTCACACCAATTCCGCACATTTTTATATTTTACGCCATTTGTGGTACAAGAAGGACTTAAGGTAGACTCACTATTTAGTAAACCATTCGATTCGGAATCATTTTCAGAATTATTTTCTGAATCTATCCAAGCTTGTCTGTCCGTCTGTCCATTTTGTTTGCATTTAACCTTCTGGTCGCAATTTTCAATATAATTTGATGAAATTAATTCCCCCCCGATACGTTTTAGCCGAGGCATGAACGCTATTGAAAATGTTTCGGATCTGATCACTTTTTCGACCCATGCTGATATAACATCTTATTGTTAAAAATCGTTATATGAATAATTTAATGGCGAGCAATGCCTCACTAAAATTTTTTACTTCTCCAGATGTCAGATTCCTTACGATAAAAATCCCATAATCCGTCTAAAGTCTATAAAAATGGCACATGAAATGGCATTAAACTTTAGATAACAATATCGGAGCGATATGGCGAAGGTGAGATAAAATCTCAAAGCAATTATGCCAAGTTATTATATATTAACAAATATTGGCAACTGGAGGGTGTAACAAAAACAATGCTTTCATATTCTTTTCGATGCTTTTAGTTGGGTTTGTTTGCTTTTTTTTTCCAAACTTATAGGCATTAGCGGCTGATTTTATGTTGAAGCTCTGTGTGCGGTCTTTGGAGCATTTTGAAAAGTTTCAAAATACATAAGAGTGTACACATACATGTACGCAAAAAGTAAACTTTGAAAATCTCATTACTTATACACACATACATATAAATATACATATATATGTATATATGTACTTCTCTTAGCAGTTGCCCTCAAAAAGAAATGAAAAAGTAGACGAAAAAAGAAAAACTTCCAACAACACGGGTAAAATTTGATTTTTTTTTTTCAATGTTTTTTTTTTTTTTTTTTTTTAAGGTTTTATTTTTCTTCTTGAAGTGTGACTCTTAAGAGCTTCATAATGAACTTTCAAGCATCCGACAAATGAGTTTGTTATACGAAAAGTATATCGTTAGGGTGACGGTAAAGTTTTGTGAATTTCGTATACCTACTTGTAAAAAAACTGCTGACTACTTGCCTCACTGAATTCGTTAATGGTCAGTCACGAAAGCATAAAAAAAAACAAAAAACAAAAAAAAAAGAACGCAAACAAACCCAAAAAAGAGAAATAAACATAATTTTATTTTGTACTCATTGCTCTTTTAATGGGCGTAGGTTTTAATTAATGCATTTTAATGATACTTCAGCAAAAAAAAAAAAAGAAAAACATTAAAATATTAAACACCAACGCATTCCAATAACACTTCAATAACGCAATTTATTAACAGCAAAGCTACAATTCTTTATAGCTTTAGTTCTGTTGCACTTGATATAATAATTTAATCGTGTTAATATATGCTTATGGTAATGAGTTAAATTTCAATAACTAATCTTGTTTTTTTTTTTTCTTTTCAAAAACTATTTAAAAAAATATTTTCTTTCATTGTTTTTTTTTTTTGCAAATAACGCTTCGGTCAGAAGTGTGTTTCTGTTGTTTTCCGTGCAAATTAAAATTCTAATGTTTGTTTCAATTATTTCAAAAGAGAAATTCCTTTGAATAAAACATATTCAGAGATTTGTTTTCATTTTTTTTTTTTTTGTTTTTTTTCTCTTATAGTTTTGCTTTAACACAATTGTTATAAAACTATTTTTAAACTTTTCCAGCTGAAGTGGCAAAATTGTTATTTATTTGTAGCAACAAATACTTACGTTTAGAAGTGTACTCGTAAATGCGTCGATGTATGTTGTTAGTGTAAAAAACTAGAAAAGTGAGTTTTTTAGTAGTTGCCTAAAAAAAAAAAGAAACAAAATTGTATTGGTTTTGCTTTTATTTAGTTCATATTTTAGGTTTGATGAAAAGTTCCTTAAATTTACAAAAAAAATATATATATATATGTATATTTATAGTTGCTTTTTTGGATATTTTTTCGAAATCATTTATCAAAATTTTTCCTCGAAAAAGCAGTAATTAGCATTCTTATCAAAGTCATATCACGTCTGTTCCCGGTGGGCGAATAACGAGCGATCGACCGACCGAAGGCACCGTCATCCTAAGCGAGAGAACATCTTCGCAAAGTAATAGTTCGATTATGGTTAATTTCTATAGACGATGGAAGGCTTGGTATGAGTAACGATGGACGGACCATATCAAGAACGCATTTTGCGTTCAGAGCGAAGGGAAAAATCGTCACAACGAAAAATCGTGCACATTAAGATTCTGTTCGATCCTTGCAGTCATCAAATACAGCGGGTAGGACTCAAATAATGACTGATCAGACAATCAGAGCAAGTGGCATCTTGAAAGTTTTCTGGAACAAGGTGCGTTTGATCTCTGTAGTCATTAAACATGTCGGTAGAATTCGAATAAGGACTGACCGGAACAATCAAAGCGAGGGGCAACTTGAAAATCAAAATCGTCACAATGATATTTTGCAACATTAGGATTACGTTCGAGCTCTGCAGTCGTCAAGCATGTCGATAAGATTCAAATAAGACCTCTGTAGGAGAAGTACCGATCGGACAATCGAAGCGAGGGGCACCTTAAAGATCAAAATCTTCGGAGTTTTTTTTTTCTTTGCAACATTAAAGTTATATCCGATCTCTGCAGTCATCGATTAGCTCGGTAAGATTCAAAATTAGGATTTGATATGAGTACTGTTCGGACAAGGCAAAGCTCTGAGTAGGTTTGAGCTCTGCAGTCATTAACTATGCCGGTAGGATTCAAGTAAGGACTGACTGGACAATCAGAGCGAGACCAAAATTTTCGCAATGTTTTTTTCTTTTTGCAAAGTTAAGGATATGCTTGATCTCTGCAGTCATCAACTATGTCGGTAGTACTCAAAAAAGGACTTAGAAAAGGGATTGACCTCTTAATCAGAGCGAAGAGCATCTTGAAGATCAAATTTTTCACTACATTGTTTCGTTAAGTTAATGTTATATTAAAAACTTGCCCCTTAAAGTTAATTGACGTCTTGATATTAATTCGTGTCAATAGTGATTGACTGACTAAACAAGTCGGCATATTCGAAATCAAATTTCGTTCAGGAAGATGTTATAGGACACTCCCATCAAACAATTTCATTTACAGCATTGTCGCTATTCCCAAAGCATATATTTTCCTCGGTAAGCGAAATGTTTGTTATTTTTCTTTCCATGCACAGAAAAAACAATCGTTAAACACTACCTCAAGATGTCTGAAACAAATTTGGGCGCTCTGCGTAGCGGACAACATGCTTTTCCTTCTCAGAAAAAACAACCGATAAACACTACCTTAAGATGCCTGAAATAAATTTTGGTGCCCACGTCATGTTCTGCGTCTCTGACGTTTGTATGAGCGCGACTCTGGATAGCGCACAACATGCTTTTCCTTCTCAGAAAAACAAATTGATAAATATTTCCTTAAGATATTTAAAACAAATTTTAACGTTCGCTTCATGTCTTCGCTTCTGTGTCTGTGAAGCTTGTATTAGTGCCTATCTGCGTAGCAGACAGCGTCTTTCGTAACGTTGCATGAAATATTTATGCAAAATTACAAAAGCATTTCTCTTCTGAATAAAAAAAAATGGTTTCAATTAATTACACTCTGCATCTCAATACCTAATTTCTTTCCCTTACCATGGCGAACAGTGCTATCATTAATTGTCTCAATTTGTTCCAAAGATGCGCTAAAACTTTTCGCAGAACGTCTCATAAGCGGTAAAATCGAGTAATAAGAAGGTCTTGCCCATGCAACTGTAAAGTTCTCTTCACCTCTTACCTTTTATGAAACTTTTGGGGAAACTTGCCGAGACGTCTTTACGAAGCGCAAATACAGTTTCGAATCTTTTTGTAAGACAAACTATTCGCTTATGGCGTGGTTCAATCGACGACAAATGCGAACGACTGACGTGAATTATTAAACACTTTACTCTTCTATAGTTACCGTGGGGATTAAAATGAGTTGTCATCACATAACCTCAAAATATTCTATGACATCGCAGTTATTGTACCCAAAAAAAATTTCGAGAAGCAGCTGTTTTCCGCAGGCAAAGCTAAGGTAGGCTTTTTTAAAAAAGTCAACAAAAGGCTTACCTAGTTGGACCTACGTCTTCACATCATTATTTGCTACCCATATAGAGAAATTTGCATAATGAAACCTACAATTCGCTAGAGGAGCCTTAAAAAACTCTTGTATAGTTTCGTTGCCCAAAAATTCTAAAATTTCTATAGAAAAGGCATAATAAAGTTTGTGGAGAGATGGATGACAGAATATAACGAGCGAAGAAATCAAATATATTTAGATATGTAATAACGCCCTTGTCTTCGTTAAATACTCCTTTTGGTAATGCCTTTAAGCAGAGGTTCTTTTGCAATTACGGTAGCGCTTTATAAAAGCCTTTGATAGCGAAGAGGCCACACTTATTAAAAGTCCAGTTTTCTATATCGTCAAGAGTGGAACAACAGTTGAAAAAAAGTAAATAAATAAAGAGACGAATGAATGAAGGAGTGGACAAGCCCCTATGGCTAATTGACTTTAGAGTCTTATGGTGGTTAAATATACCATATATACTTGATCGCTGTATATGTACATATATATTGTGAAGGCTATTGCGGCCCATTCCCTGAGGCGGGGGCAGCTCAGCGGCCCAGGAAAGGAAAACACAAGGCATATATATTATTCACAGGGACTTTCATTACTCTTTGCCGACTTTTCTGCTCGAGAGTCTAACTTCGACGACAGTCTAACGACGACTCCCTTAAACTTATTCTTCTTTTCTACTCTTAACCGACACTTAGCCTAGGCTTAACCTGTTCTATTCTATGTTATTTTCTATCTTAACCTATTCTATTCTATTTCTATTTAATATCTTAACCTATTGTTAACCTTAGCACTCCCTTTCCCTCACCGGAGACCGGAGAATCCGTCAGCCCAAAAGACAGGAACGACTTTGGGTCCTCACAATATATATTTAGGGTAATTTTGTTCATTACAAAACATAAGAACGACTTTTGCTTGCGGATCTGAAAGACATAAAAGGAGAAGGAGAATGACAAAAATGTAGCTATTAAAGTTTACGCGAACTGCACGCATATTAAGCCGACCTTAATGACGAATTGATGGGGAATGGCGAATGGAAATTGAATGACTTTATATTCCCATAGGGTGAAGCTATGTCGTGACTTGTTTAAGTTAGAAAACGCGAAAGCCATCTATGTAGGTCAACAAATAAATTAATTAAGACAAAATGAATTATTTGATAGAAAGATAAATAAATTTTCGAAAAAATATTTAGGAATTTAGCGAGCTTTAGACCGGGCATTTTTTTTTTGTCGAAGGTAAAGTAACAAACAATAGCAAAAATGTAAATGAATTATAATTTAAGCAAAATTTTATGCAATTATGTTCTTCGTCACGCAATACATAACTCAAATAAATTATTTATTCATCAGCACTTATTCAATTCATTGCCACATTTATTGCCAATATGCTGACTGTTCATATTAACTCATTTTCTGCTGACTCTGTCAGATTATTCGCACCATTCAGGTTATTATTTATGCTTTGCATAGACTTTTATTTATTTATTTATTTACATTTTTCTTTTTCGAAAATTCATTTTGTTGTTTATTCTAATTAGCACAACAACAAATAGTGATGCTTTTACTCAAACAGTTTAGAGAATAACCTGCAAAGAAATTTTATTCGTCTTAATCCGTAGGTAAAAAAAATTGTTGTTTTGTTGCTTTGAACCTTTCAGAATAAATGGAAAAAAAATTCTTTCCACCTTAAAATATTTCTCTTAGAATTTCGCATTTTTTCGAGAAGAAATCATTTTCTTATCATAATCCCCAGCTAAGAAGTTATAGCCTAACATTTTTATCTTTCGGTTCCGGATGTTCCTAATGCGTTAACAGATCGCTTTAAAATTTATTTAAAACCATTTACGGAAAAAATATATTAACATAACCTCATTGGCACAACCGTTGAATACATATCACGCTAGGAGGGATTTGAAAGCTTTCGATGTCTTTGCCAAAAAATTAAAAGCTTGGAATTTATCCATAATTTCGAAACACGTAAAGTGGAAAAACCTCGACTTCGTCCTTGACACTTTCGTGTAAGAAAGAGTAATAAAAAGACATACCTCTACATACCACCACTTTATAAAACCTTAAAAGCGCTTATCCCGAATCTCTCGACTTTTGAAAACGGCAAGCAGCATAATTCCGTTGGTTTTTATTTCTATCGAAAAACGTAAGATTTTTATTGATAGGTAAATAGGAACACTTTTTATCAACAATAGAGTGCCTTGATCATCTTTGGTACAAGAGCATGCCAGGTTTGCGTGGATGTATGTAATATCCAGAAGAACTTGGCAGACAGACCGATCGATTCAGAAAGTGATTTAAAGCTTGTCTCTCCGAAGGTTAAGTTTGTTATTGGAAGGTTAAGTATGACAGCTGAAAGTTTAGTTACCTGAACTAAGCGAAAGTTAACTCTGTTATTGGAAGCTTGAGTATGTCAACTGAAAGTTTAATTACCTATACTAAACGAAGGTTAACTTTATTATTAGAGGGTTAAGTATGCTAACTGAAAGTTTACCTACCTATACTAAGTGAAGATTAACTTCCTTATTGGAAGGTTAAGTATGGCAACCGAAAGTTTAGTTACCTACACTAGGCGAAGGTAAACTTGGTTATTAGAAGCTTGAGTATGCCAACCGAAAGATTATTTACCTATACTAAGCGAAGGTTAAGTTTATTATTTAAAGATTAACTTAACTGTTATTGGAAGTTTGAGTATGTTCACTGCAAGTTTAGTTATCTGCACTAAGCAAAGGTTAACTTTGATATTGGAAGGTGAAGTACGCCAGCTGAAAGTCTAGTTACCTATACTAAGTGAAGATTAACTTTGTTATTGGAAGATTAGCTTAGCTGTTATAGGAAATTTAAGTATGTTGACTGAAAGTTTTGTTACCTACACTAAGTAAAGGTTAACTTTGTTATTGGAAAGGTAAGTATGGTCGGGGAAAGTTTACCTACCTATACTGAGCGAAGGTTAACTTTTTTATTGGAAGGTTAAGTATGCCAGTTGACAGTTTAGTTACCTATACTAAACGGGAATTAACTTTCTTATTGGAAGGTTAAGTATGCCAGTTGATAGTTTAGTTACCTATACTAAGCGAGGATTAACTTTCTTCTGGGAAGGTTAACTATGCCAGTTGATAGTTTAGTTACCTATACTAAGCGGGGATTAACTTTCTTATTGGAAGGTTAACTATGTTAACTGAAAGTTTAGAACGTCAGCCAATATGTAAATAGGTTAAACTAAGTTAAAGTCACTAATGTTCGTTTAATCTACAGTTATCTCATCGAAGTAGACTCACAAAAGAAAGTGAATATAATAATTTAGAATTAATCAAAGTATATAGTAAAGTTTAGGCCGTAACCAAAGAGGAATGCAAAAGATTGTCGAGTTTAAAAATAAAGACCTCTCACATTTACTAACTGTAGGTGAAGCTATGAATCGGTGACACCAAATTTTTACTTAACTGGCTACAATGTAATCAGAAAATTTTGAATAAATTTTGTTAAGGAATTTGTAAGGCGTTGATTTTTATCTTTCGATTTTTAATTAAATTAAAATTTAAATATTTTTGTTGTAAATTATCGCGATTTGCATGAAATCATAGAAAGGTTGACATAACGTAAATTATTATTTGTGTATAAAAAAAAAGAAGAAAGAAAAGCCAAACAAATAACGAGAATAAATACCCAGTAGAGATCGTATTCGTTATTTTAATGGGTACTGTGTAGCTCAGCAGCGCTTTTCCTACTGATTAGGGTTTGTTTGTATATTCTAAAATGCTTGATAAACTTAATGCACTCCCCTTGGAAAATAAAAATTGTATGTTTTGGTCTCTTAACAACGCGCACGAATACCTTTCGAAGGTCAGGTAGACTCGTTTGACTGCGATTAATTTTGCGCCATCTTTTTTATTGCGATATAATATCTTCTAGGCGTTTAAAGGGTTAGAAAATGTTTCCAACTTAAAATGTTTTCAAGCAATTTATTCACCAATTTTGAGGTTATGATCAATCTCCACTGCAGTCAAATATCGCTCGGTATCAATGAAGGCCTCAAATTGATTGGATAAACGATTTTAGACTGCGTCTCCCTTTTAAGATAAGCATTAAAAAATTTCCGATTCCGATATTTACGTTTGTTAAGACATCCTTAATGAAATCTTCAAAATGCCAATGTTTCTACACTTTGAAAAACTATGTTCAAAAAATCGTGCATATGGTTTGAGGATGAGAGCGAAAAAAGGGAGCTTAGCAAATTGACGGAAGCGAATGAAGTGTGAAAGTCTTTCCATTTGAAATTTTTCCCACGTATCATAAATTTTCATGAATTTAATGACTTTCGCTTCTATTTAACCAACAAAAGCCATCTGCCACTAAGTACTGGAAGTGGGTGGATGCGTCAGTGTATGATAGGGCACGTGTGTGCAAAAATTGTGATATTTTCACATCATTCATTTCATTGCATTTTTTTTTGGGTTGTGTCGCGAAGTTCTTTCATTGCTTCTAAAACATCATCTTTTATTTACTTACGCTTTATTCAACCAACTTGTTCGCGTTGACTTTGATTTCTTTTTTTTTGTTGGTTCTGTTTTTTTTTTTTTTGCTTTTTTACGTTAACGTATACAATGCACTTGTTTTTATAGAAAAGTGTGCGTACGGTGTGCGTGTTGTAGAACTGTGTGTGTGTTTGTGTGTGTGTGTGTGTATGTATTTGTAAGAGTATGGCCTACTTTTTCCTGCCTGCAAATTCACTGATAAGAATGTTATTCTTTATTTAGTGTTGTTAAGTATTTTTTTTGAGTCTTTTCTTTCATTTTTTTTGAATGTTTGCTTAAGCTTTTTAATGCAATTTCACAAGTTTTAGGTTTATTTTTCATTTTTCATATGAGCAGATGAACGAAAGAGTAAGATATTAATTGGATTTTTATATCCATTATCGAAATATAAAGTTATATTTATTTTGCTAACTTATTTGTGCAGAGCCTTTCACCAAGAGTTATTTTTGAACAAATAAAAACGCTGTGGGGAGCCAAAGTCTCTTCTCAGTCATAAATAAACTTTTCAAATTAAGCCTTTATATGCCAGCAGGTTGAAAGAGTGATCCGACTCGAACCGTTTTCATGAAAAGAAACAGAACAGAGGGACAGACTAGCCGGTCCAATGTTTTCACACCAATTTGGACTACCGAGATACTACTACGTAGCCACTTTTGCCGAGAAATTTTGAAAATGGCAATTTTTTTCCTTACAATGGCTTCAGGGCGTTATATAGAGAGTAGCCAAAAAACTAGACCACTCCGAACCGTCGGCGTACCAAATTTCATTCTCAAAAATTGCGACCTGCATTTTAAACACAAAAATCATGGACAGACGGACAGACAGATTAAGATCGATTGAGAATATTATCCTGAATCGAGCGGTATAATAGAAGATGAGTCTTTTTCAAGACCTTCTGGGTGTTGCATACATCTTTCCAAAGATTTTAATATTTGTTTACTGATTTTTGCCGTGAAGTACTACAAATTAAATTTTGTAGCCGTTCAATAGCATATGTTAGTTGAATTTTCTCAAGATTTCTCAAAAACTGCAAACTACTGGTTGAACACAAAAGCATATGGACCAAGGTAGACAGAAAGACAGAAGGACATACACAAACAGAAACAGACAGACGAACGGCACGACCCGATGGCCGATACGAAAGTAGACGAAGAGAGAGAAAAACGATCAGAAAGAGGGACGGATAGATAAGCGGGCGGACGGAGAGGCAATCTTGAATCGATACAGAAAACTATTCTAAATCCGTCGGGATTATAAAAATTGAACCTAGCTTATATCCCCCTTTACGTTTTATGTATCATCATAAAATAATATGTGCCCTGTAGGGTTTTCTAGGGTATAACAATATTAAAAGAATTGACAAAAACGAAAAAAAGGGAGAGAGAGAGAGAGAGCGAGAGGTTTTTTTTTGAAAATATATTCGAAGCGATTTAGATTAAAATAAAACATTGACCAGCCAGAGCTGCTCTCATACAGGAACGAAAGTAATGAACCCAAGATTTTAATAGTATCTTCACTACTTAGTCTGGTTTAGTTGCACTAATCTTACACTTTCAATATTCACATTTCAGGTATGAATACAATCTGCTTAGTTACTGTAGGCCAACGAACTACCTTCGAAGTTAACCTACAAAAACTAGGTAAAACCACTAGACTTCCTTGATTCGGTAACAGAATTTCTTGCATTTATCGCATCTTGAAATCTATCACATAATAAATCGATTATTTAATAGTCTGTGCGGCGGTTAGCGGCATCGTATTGAAACCCGATGTCCTAATGATATTCAATAAAATAATGGCTTCCGAAAAGGATAAGTTATAGTGTTATCAGTTAGGTTATAAAAATAAAAATGGAATGTGAACGCATTTTAACATTTTGAAAATACACTTAAGTGCGATTGCAATTTTTAGGTTCAGAGAATTTGTTACTAATTTTTTTATGATTAAAAAAAGAAATTCGAGAATATTTAATCCTTAAACGTGCACTTGTCACTCAACCTGTAAATGTTCTTTTCTCTCTTGTTTAAATGGAACAGTTTTTCTTTCCGCTTTTTTTTTGTTTTTTTTTTTTGTTTTGTCGTAAATGTGTCTAAAGTTTAAAACGCGTTACGAATAGTCAAAAATTCCGTTACGCAACAATGAACAGGACAGATAGAATACGTATCTAACTAATATGGCTGAGTAACGAAATCCCAAGCTGTACAGGAATGCAAACGTTGGGCGTGTGATGTGAAAGCAGAAAATAATGGACATTATGAAGAGATTGCAGCAAGTCATTTAACAGAGTGGAACATGTTTAGTTGATTAAAATAGTTTTTTATACCGTACACCGGTTGTGGCGTAAGTTACATTGAGATTATGCAGGCGATTGTAACTTCCACAAGCACTTGAAATAAACCGATCTTTTGTTATATGGATCGATTCAGAAAACGATTCGGGACTTGTCCGTCCATTTGTCCGTTCGCTGGCTGTTCATGTATTCTTTTGTTCAATTCAAGATATTTTGATGACATTTGGTGCTTTGACTCAAGGATGAAGGCTATTAGGTACGGTCCAGATCGGGTCAGTTTTTGGGCCACTTTGTATTTAAAATCTTATTTTAATAAGTCGTTATAAGCAAAAATATTGCAATTTTGCGACAAAAATCGTGTTTCGGCATTCCAAATTTGTGTGAAACCCTTGGATCGGATGAGGCGATTTTTTGAATCCTTTGCCATATAAACATTCGTACAGAAACTGAATCTATGTACGGTAAACGAAGCTAATTCTCTAAACTTCTTGACGAAACTTCTCGTTCGCAATAATAATTTGATATAAAAATTAGCTTTACCGACTTTGGACCAGGCAGATCTATTTTTTGACACCTAATGAAACTTTATATGCCGAGAAGATACAATTTGTAGTATTTTACGATGAAAACTTGTCCGAAGGAAAACAACTATAGGGAATACGGGTGGCAGAGATGTATTTTAGACCACATGGACGTTTGAGTCCCGTTCAATTTAAGGGCTTTCATAAAAACAATGCATTTACATAAAAATAAAATACGATCTTGATGTGATATTATTATAAGAATATCAATGAATGGCTGCATTAGGCGAAGTCGGTTTAGGGTATCTAAAGACTGACCTTGTCTTAGCATTCTTAGTTTTTTTGTCTTTTTGGTTTTTTCTTAATATTTTGCCATTTGTCACTACATTCTCTTTCTTCGTACAAAATCGTTTTTGTTAAGCAATTTCAGGATTTTTATTACTTGATTTATGGCCTGGCTTTTAAAACTAAATACTTTTGAAAAAAACAAAAAAGAAAATGAATCGCATCTTGTTTGCAAGCAAATTTGATGTACACGCGTTTATTAACGAGTTTCGTTCATATCGTAATTAAGAATTGTTTGATTTCAGCTTTCTATTCAAATATTTACACCTGCACCTCGTTTGTTTGCTTGTTTGTTGTGTTTATGTCTAATTAAAAAAAATTAAAAGCCAGCCAGGGAATGAAAACAAATGAAGAGATAAATAGTTGTACGTTGTATTAAAAATGTTTTATTAAATTTTTCAATGCAAAAAAATAAAAAACGAAAAAAATGTGTGTTTGTATGCATGTGCACATGTATGTACACAGGCGCCCACCGCTTAACGCAACGCTTAGAAAGTACGCTTTCGTTACACACAACACAACAATGATAACAAGGTTTTGCAAAATCGAATCGAATCGATTTTTGATTTTATTTTTATTTTATCGTTAATAAGCGAAGCGATATATATGTCTTTACTTCTTGATCAAACATATGTGTACTCATACGCATACTGGTAGTTACTTTATTACTCAAAAAAGTATTCACTCATGTTCATTCTTCTGACATTTATATATGAGGGTAGGGCAATGTTATTCTACGTTATTAATATTTACATACATATATATCTACGTACTTCAAGGAGGAGTCAAGTTAACTTACTTTTTCTTTTGTATGTATGTACATTTGCCAGAAAATTTCATAATAAAATTTTCATCATAAAATTTTGCACTTTATAACTTGGTCTCGATACACTGGGGTACAATTGATTTACATTATTTCAAGATAACTTATAACATGGTTTTAGATACAACGCGGATTAGGTTTCGATACAAGAGAGAGTACATTTTTATTCCCCTTTACCACTTTTAGTATATTCAGTTTAGAAAAGTGCGTGCAGCAGCCAAAAAAGTTTAAGATAGATCCACTTTTTTTTATATCAATCGATTTAGAATTTTTTGTCCGTCCGTCCGTCTGTATAATGTCTGTCAATGGACAGGTTGCAATTTTTGAGATATTTTGATGCATTGATCTGCTTTAACCGAAAATGGAACACAATGAAAAATAGTTCGGATCGATCCACTTTTTCGACTTATTTCGAAATGTCCTTGTAAGGAGAAAAAAAAATTTGTTTTGACACAGCTCACTGAGTGGGACTACTTTGGCTTTCTAAATTGGTATAAAAAATTTAGTTCTGTGGGGGCAATTTTTTGAACCCGCGCTCCTATAACCGTTCCTACGAAAACTGCATCTTTATATAGTAAAAAGGCTCCCCTATAACCGTTCCCACGAAAACTGCATCTTTATATAATAAAGAGATATAATTTTTAATATTTCGAGGTGAAAATTAGTTTACGATAATAAATTCAGAAAGATCTTAGCGACAATTTTAGTGAATTTCGATCAGATCGGGCCCTTTTTTGTGGGATACTTCCATATATAAGGATTGTTAGGGAATGTAGGCCCTTATATGCCAAAAAGGCCTAATTTTTGATATTTTATAATGATATTAATTTGAAATAGAAATGAAATGGAGCAAATATGAACCAGATGGATCTATTTCTTGGACGTCATTCCATATAAGAATATCATGAATAATAAATCCTTCAGAAAAACGTTTAATTTTTAGTATTCTATGGTGAAAATTAATCCATAGCAGCGATTGAGCGAAGAAATTAACGATAGAGAATTTGGATCAGGTAGATCTATTTTTTTGATTGTAACATGTATAAAGATTATCATGGAAACAATGGAAATCTTGGAAATCTCTACTTTTTTATGAGGTAAACTGAAAAATTATACCATCTTTGGGAAGTGCATTAAGTTTTCTAAATTTGGACCAAGTCATATGTTGTTTTGGGCATAATCCACTATGCGGTCTATAATGAAAAGTATGCCTTTGCATAAAAATAATGTGCAAGTTTTGCTGTACTAACGAATGAGCAAATCTACTAAGCGAAGAGGTGTAGGGTATTTAAGATTCGGCCTTGCCCAACTACACTGTTCTTACTTCTTTAATTTACGTTCTATACTTTATCTTAGTTTAAAAGTAAAAAAAAGAAAAAAAAATGTTGTATAACACGATTTGGATATAGTACGGTACGAATTACCGTGTTACGTGAGAGTTGCCTGTATATACATATATTATAAAAGCAGACATGTTTGCATAAATATATGTTCCACTGAAAATTGTTTACTGCTGTTGTTTAGTTTTTTATTTTTCTCCTCTTTTTTTTTCTTTTCTTTTTCTTTTTTCTCATCCATCAATTTACGTAAACTACTATGCATACGACTAGTACGAACAGCTTGAAGAATGCAAGTGTGCCTCCGTGTGTGTGTGTGTGTGTATAAGGAAAATAAAAAAAAATAAATGACTTTTTCACTCATTTTGATTGATTAGTTTCACGTGACTGCACAGTACGGGCATGCCAGTTTAAAATCGAACATTCACGTAAGCATACGTATACATATGTATATATATGTATACACAAACACACACACACACACACACAAAACATTTATTCATAAATTTTTAGATAAATGCCAAATAAATGCGAAGAAACTAAGCGTCATGTTCTTTAAGGATAGGTGCACATTACATTTCCTCCTTGCTTTTAACTGGGCTTTATTTAGCTTTTGCTGAATGAAAGTAAAAGAAAACAAAACAGAGAAAGGAAACACGCCCGTAGCACCGCAAAAACGGAAATAAGTGATGGATTGTTTTGTTTACCGTCTTTGTTTTGAATTTTCTTCTTCTTCTACTTCTTCTTCTTTTTCTACTTCTTGTTCTTGTTCTTCTTCGTCTTTGTTAAACTTCAAAGTTTATTACATGTTCGAAAAGATTTACATACAATCAATTTGAAAGCACGAATAGACGGAAAATATCGGTAGTCAACAACAAGATTAATTCGAATCAATTTTTCTTTTAACAGAAGAGAAACGTAATCTTTTAATATATAAAATATTATATCATCCTTTTAAGATCAATGAATTTTCATGAACAATTTACGATTCATTTGATTTTGTTTCTTTATTAATAGGTTTACAAGAATTTCTATATATATATACATAAGATATAGAGATATGTCATTGATTTATTCCTCTTGAGGGTTAATTTGTAAAATGCGTCTATTAAAATATGGTCAAATTCCCTCAAGCTTTCAGAACTTAGGTATGCTTTCAGAGCACACTAATTTTTCATTCCGTTTATCACCCACCCTATAGCATAAGTCACATTAAGCTTGAGAAGGTATTAAGTTAGCAAAATCTTATCCTGTCGGGGTAGATATATATATATATATATAATATACATATATATATATTATTATATATATTATTATATATATCTGATTAAAAAAAAAAAGAAAAGAAATTCACGAAATAATTGACTGACGAATGACGGGATTATCTTCAATAGATGCAGGAATTCAATGGCGTTTAGAATCCATTAGACACTGGATGTAGATCGAAATGAGATAAAAATCTTGTCAAAAAAAAACAAAAAAGTTTTCAATATTAAGTTTAACAGCTCGGCTACTGTCCAATACTGGTTAGGCCATTTTAACGGTTAAAGACTTTCACGATGCAATTTGAGGTTATGTTAGATCATTGCCAGTCGGAATAGATTAAATCCTTGTCATAACCCGCGGAAGGAAGCTCGCAAAATTTTCATACAGAGGTACTGTAATCTTCATAGATGGATCGGACCTAACATTGCTCTGATTCGATTAGCATTGACCGATCGGATTTAAGTGCATTTTTAATACAAAATTTTAAATACAAAATCTGATCTTTGCAGTCAAAGTGAAATGCTGATCGTAATCCACTCAAACTTTAGTTTTAGTAAGGCGAGTAACGAAGTCTTCGCGAAAAACAATAATGACATTTTCAGGTTATATCTGATTTCAGCAGTCATGAAATGCCGATCAGAGTCATTGAACGTCTGGGTATGAGTAATGATTGCTCTAGCAGGACCAAAGTTGTCTTGAAAGTCAAAATTTTTGCAACAAAATATTTCTACATTTTGTCTCTATGTTCAATCTCCACGGTCATCAAATGTTCGAGCTCTTTGGAGCGAATATCCCAACATTGGAGGTCTATAGTTGTCATATATTGATTAGAGCCGGATAAATTGTCAGTTTGTGGAAGAATGATTTACCCCTATAGCGAATACCACCTTCAAGGTCAAAAATTTTCGCCAGCGAAATTTTGCTATATATTATACTGGCCGATATAGACAATGGTTAAGTGGTGGTCGACTAAGGCCTTGATTTGGGCGCAGCAAAAACCATCTTGAAAAACAAAATTTTCGCAAGGAATTTTCGCAATATTGAAATTAGATACGATCCGTGTAACCAACAAGTATGGGTCGGATTTTATCGAAGTTCTGTTCCTTCATACTGATTACGTAAAGATGAATTAATCTTCACCACAAAATATTGCGAATTATGTCTGATATTTGTTATCGGACGAGCAACGCTTTTAAGATAAAAATATTTGCAGCGATATTAATCAACTCTGCCGTTTTAGGGATGTAATCGTACTTTGTAGTCATCCACTACCGGTCGAATGGATTGAAGTCTTGAGTTGATCGCCATAAATAGGAAAATTCTTTATTTTTTCTCTTGATTTTCAAAATAAGGGAAATTTCATCATTATCAACAGGATATGCAAAGGGGATCTATGACATCTTTCAAAAAGGTTTCTGAGGCCATATTCTGAGGCTCGATAAAAATTTGAAAAATAATCGCCAAGTTTCCTCAAAGCAAAAGCTAAACCAAGCGGCAAATAGACCATAAGTCTCCTTCCCTTCCCCTTGCCCTTCATCTCCTCTCTCCGACGCCCACCGCCCCCTACTGAGAGCGAGGCACCGTTTAAAAGCTCTGCCTTTCTGCGGGTAAGGCACGCGATTGACATGCAACCCCACATCGAGCAAAAGGCTTTTTCCGCGATTTTCACTGAGCACAGCCAGCCTGGTATTCCAGCAATGGGCTATTCCACTATCGGGCCGAAGCTGGAACATTACTTCAGAGGCTCCCTAGTCACCTATGGTATCAAAAACAAAGGAGAAGACAGAAAGTAGGGAGAGCTCCAAACACCTGTGGTACCGAAAATAAAAGGAAAAGAAAGAACGTGGGATGGATATGTTGTTAAAGTCCGTCTATATGTCTTTCCCTTTTCTTTAGGATAACGTTACAAATTTAAAAAAGAACATCCATGCAACAAATAAACGCACAGTTCATGATGACACTGATTGCCAAATTGGAAGAAAAGTAAATAGAAATGTGTCTGCAACAATTACGACTAACAAAGAGTGACTTATTTCGAGACCGTGAAACAATACAGTAATGATTACGTCAATTAAAATAAATAATTATTTAAATTAAAAAAGTTCCGCTAAAATGCAAAAAAAAATAAAAAAATAAAAGCAAACAAATTAATTCTCTTGCGCTGTTTTTAACACCTATTAATAATGCACAATAGAAGAGTCCCGTGTCTCGTTGTATGTATTCATATGCTCAAGAGATGGTTATAAAAAGACAAAAAACAAAAACAACAATTCATATTCATATAAAAAAGGAATCCAAAGATTCGATTTATACCACAAACCTCTCTTGTTTTTTTTTTCTCTCTTTCTCATTCTTCTTTGCTATTATTGTTGTGGTTAAAAATAGCTGGTATTTACCCATATGTGTCTTTGTTTTCACGTAGTCGTAGGTGTTAATTATAAATTTTGCAATTTTTCAACAATGTTGTGGCTTTGTTATAAATGTAATAACATTTTTACTTTGCGGTAACAATTAATTTAAATTCGCATAAATTTATATAGACGTCAGCTATGCCGACATGCAGAATATTATTAAGCAAGGTACGCACATTTCAGCTATACATATATGCATGTGTGTGTGCGTAAAAATATACGCATACATATATATAGAAATGCGTCTATGCATTGTTCCTTTGCGAAAATGCATAAGAAAAATCAATCTTGTGCGGTTTCACTTCACTTTCCAGATTTCCTCGTCTATTTTCGACTGATTGCTAATGACATGAAGGAAACCATAGTGTAGAGCGATTTTAACTACCTTGTAAGGAAGTCGAGACATGGTGTATAGACTCAATATTAGAAAGACTTGGCTCTTCAAGCTATTTATGACTTTGACCGGGCAGACACTTACTAAGTGAAGGCTAGTTCCCTTGTCGCCAGTGAACAGTAAACAATTTATATGGACGAACTTAGATGCCGACTGACTATAAGAAACTTGTAGGGAACTCGAGACATGATGTATAGACTTAATATTACAAAGACTTGGCTTTTCAAGCTGTTTATGAGTTTAACCTGGCAGCCACTTACCAAGTGAAGGATAGTTCCCTGATCGCAGACAACGTGAACAGTAAACGATTTATATGGGCGAACTTAGATGCCGACTGAATATAAGGAATTTACTGCAATATATGTCAAGTTTCAATTTTTTATTTCAATTCCCTGAAAAACGACACATTTTTAAAGATTTAAAGAGAAAAGTATCGCAAAAATGAAATGTTTGGAACACAGAAATAATGCGACCCAAAGTAAAGATCTCTCCTCATTCTACAAAATAATAGACTTGACAAAACATTGCCAACAGCGAGCGATACTTTGGAAGGAACTCGAATTGACGAGGGAGATTACAGTCCGATATTTGCCGAAATTGAAAATTATTTGTTTATTATAAGATTTTCAAGCATTGCCCGCAAGTTGTTGTTATAGAACGAGTGCCAAATGACGAGCGGAAAGGACCGACTGTTGGAATTCAAAATTGATTTTCTATTGCAAGTGTCTAAAGCATTGCTCCCATGTCGCTTAGTTAAACCGAGCAATTGTTTTAGAGCCAGTGCCAATTGGCGAGCGGAAAGGACCGACTGATGGAATTGAAAATTGACTCTCTATTAAAAGTTTCCCAATAAGCCCCGATATGTGGACAGATCAGGCCGACGGATGGATTCGGAAATTGATTATCACTTATAAATTACTTAAGCATTGCTCGCATATTGTTCTTATAAAATGACCAATCGTTTCGTAGCAGCCGTGTTTAGTGAGACCGGATTAAATTGGAAACGATAGTCCGATGTTGGCTATTGACCCGTATTGTACGTTTGGTGCAAAGGCAAAAGCGACCATGTCGCGTAAAGTAAGGCTAAAGAGTTTACAGACTAAATTCAAGTTCCTCGGGGTTCAGGAGGCCACTTGCTATCTATCTCTACGTAGAGGAAGTTCCTAGGAATGGAATCTTGTAGCTGCGGTACGGCTCTTCGGGGAGTATCACGGTGGCTGCTGGTTTCATCATTACTAAAGCGAATAATTGGAGATAATGATAGACCTCAATATAGCCCAGAGTGGGTTTATTGGACCATACCCAATTAATAAATCTGGTACTCTAGCTGGAGTTCAGACCCCCTAGTTTATAGGGATTGTCTAACTCTGAAGGTCGTCGGTTACGCACGATCAGCTCGTACGTCATCGGACATCGTGGAGGTTTTATAACAGACACTCACGTTAAGCCAAAGGATTTCTTAGGATTTCCATGAAAGACAGACAGAGAGAGTGGGAGAGAGAGGGAAAGAGAACAATGATCTTTCCTACCATGTTTCACTTTCAAATCGAACATAGGCAGGGACTCCTCACTTCCGTTCCCCATTTCGCTATTTATAATCCTTCTCCATGACCAGCATGCCGCCAGCGCATATAGGAGACATCCCCGGCGTGGCTGGTAACTTTAAGAACAAGAAAAACGAAACAAGAAAATTAAGAGAGAGATAATGAAGCTTCTAAAAAGATACCAAAATGGTTTTTACACATAAAAATGAAAATAAATGTTTTAGATAAATATTTTTTTATTTTTTATATTGCATTACGTTTTCGCTACAAGTTTATGCATAAATGCAATATAGAACAAAGGTAACTGCTGTAAGGATAATCACTGTTGTTTTGTTTTGTTTTTTTTTTATTTTTTTTTTTATTTTTTGTTTGATGGATTGCTGTTGTGTGTCGTTCATTATTTTTTTATAAACCACTTGTTTTATACCTAACAGCAAACAGATTTATATTCATCATCCACATCTATGGTCATATAAACACAATAGAACATAAAAATAAAAACGAAAACGGGGGGCAAAAAAAGAAAAGAAAAAAAAAAGAAACAAAACCTTTTTCAAATCTCCGTTCAGCAATTACATTTATTGTATTGTAGTAGACGACAACGACAACGACAACGACGACGACGACGACGAGACGACGACGACGATGACGAGAACAAAAATAAAAAGTGTCTCAAACAAACAAACACTTAAAAAAAAAAAAACGACGCGAATACTTACATATATATATAATAACTATCGCAAACGAACTATTATAATGAGATGGGGACACACATAATACACACATGCACGCACAAACGTTGCCATGCACTTGCCTACGACTATGAATTCATCCT